>ML814497.1:365827-377704 GCA_009831015.1 Picea engelmannii | reverse complement strand
GTTTCATTTCCATCTCATTTGAGTAACAACAACCTTTAATAATATTGCGCAATTTTAAAATTTAACTAGTAACTTTTTCTAGGGCTCTTTTACACCAACATTAGCTAGGCTAGAGATTTAGAATAGGCAGTGAGACACACTCTCCAAAGCACAAAACACACAATAGTATCTTGTGATAAGGAGTGTCAAATTCCATTTGTAGCATTTTGTCCTAGGAAGCCCTTCTCACACAGGGGTCAAACCCGGGGTCGCATCGAGATTGACAGAGTTACTCACCCTGCTTTGTTGATATTGGTGTAGAGATTACATGTATTACGGGGGTCACTTGAAGGTATACCTACAATGATGAGTGGAAGCCTCTCAAGCTGATTTCAGGCTAGGTACCCTACCCTTGCGTGTGGATCGGACTATCGACTGTTCCCCTAGGCATTATTGTTGTTGGTGGTAACCTTAGTAGCCTATCTTCTTAGGGTCTTACACAAGGTGACTGTAAAAGGGCAAGTCTTCACGGTATCTGGAATTGACGTTGGCCAAACTCACTCGGGCTTCTTGGAGGGTATACCCACGATTATGTGTGGGAGCTTGCACCAGGGTGTAAGTCCGTTAAGTAGGTAGTTAATGTAACTTTTCCACCCTAGCCCAGCCCCTTCTTGTCTCGTCGTTGTGATGTTGGATTTCATCACCAACTAGTGACTTCAGAACTAGAAGGTCTTGTTTGCTTGGTTTTGCTTCCTAGATTTTTACTAGCGCATGTTGTTTGTTTACCTAAGCTAACCATGGAATTTCCTTCGTAAGTTTCTAACTCAATCACAATTGACCCTCCACGCCATTCACGTAGAATGCAAGGCTTATCCCAAGAAAATATGGAAAGTTATCAACCCTTGCCTACCAACTCACCGAAGGGCTCTCCTCAACAGAGTGAAGTCCAAGACGTTGCCACTCCACAAGTGAAAAGAACTAAATCTCTAGAATGGTTCCGGATTACCAATTCTCGAGAGGACTTTCAGCTTCACCCCGACTCTGAGAGACGTATTGTTCGAGTGAATTCTTTCAGAGATCTAGTTGTTCAATCTTTTGGGTCACCAACCGGACCTTTCATAGGACTTGAGGGTCAAGATCCTTTTTGGACTACTGGCATTTTTAGACGGTATATCTTTGGCTCAGGAGTAGGCATTGATATCACTGTCGCACCTGAGTTTCCCGAAACATCTGATCCAAATGCAGTACCTTTTACTATAGCTTATTATTTTCCTGGTATAGAATCTTTGCGAGCTGACCACATCTTGACTCTCCCTCTACAAATGGTCCATTACACAGATAATAAAAGTCCTCACACCGGGATTACCACGGCTAGCCAAGCCCCCATTGGCACACTGCTTTCGCCTAGAGTTACCCCAACACTTCCACCCAGATATCCTGCATTGAATGCTTCTATTCTTGTGCCTATGCAAATCACGTTCGAAACTCCTAGTGGTCCCACTCCTTCTGGGCACCATCTTCCCGGTTTCATTCCGACACTTCCTCCCCCACATTTTAGAGGATATCCTCCATCCTCTATCAGAGGCATTGATCCTAGTGGCACCATCCCGTCTTTCACACCTAGTTACCAGATTCCTGTTGGTGGACAATTTCACCAAGGAGGCCAAAATCAACCCCCCCTTGCAGGACAAATCCCAATTGGGACACAACCCTTGATTGGAGGGCAACCCCCACTGATCCCACCCTACGGACAAAACATACCTCCATCCTTGGCCCAGTATTGAAATCATCTTTTACAACATAATCCTCCATCGACTGGGGGGAAACAACCTCAAACTAACTCAATCATGCCCCCTAGTACATGCCAACGATATTCAAGCACGTCTAATCCTATTTGGGGCTCGAACGCTCAACCCCATGCCACAGTTCAAGGGTGAAACCCTATGAGTTACTTGCCTCCACACTAACAACCGAATCTACCTGGATCCTCACATTATATGTAGACTGCTTATGGTCCCACTGGTTTACTGACAGGACTCCCTCCCCAAAGTCACTAGTACCCACATGTGAATAGACAATTACCTTTCTTAGCCACCCCGGACCTCCTGGATCTGTCGAGGATTTTAATGATCTGATCCGTCACTCTCCTCAATGGCCCGCCATATCGACCAAACTACCATCTGACATCCCTAAATTCGATGGTAAACCGGGAGAGGACCCGAATAATCATGTAATGAATTTTCACCTTTGGTGCTCATCCAACTCCTTGATGGATGACTCTATTCATTTACGCCTTTTTCAGTGAACCCTTACGGGTTCCGCCGTGAAGTGGTATATAGAATTACCATGAGGTTTCTTCATCGACTTCAACACTCTCACTATGGCTTTCCTCACCCACTACCAGTGACCGATCTGATATGAAACGGGGATCGAGATTTTGAGTTCTTTCAAACAAACCAAAGCCACTCATATCTCCAATCACATTCATGAGTGGCAATGAAGACGATGTCTCATCAAACTCGAACTTCCCGATCAGTTGCTGGTAGAGTGGTTCACGAAATCATTCATGAACAACATCGGTCATGACATCACCATGGGTGGAGTTGTCACAGAAGAACAAGTCATTAGTCATGCTCAATACCTTGACCTCGTTTACTCACAAACGGGTACTCTTTACGACTTACTCCCTGATGCGCCTCGTCTTTCTACTTCCGCCACTTCAACTACTCCAGTTGCTTCTCATGCAGTCGACAATGTGATTGGCACTTTCCATGCCCAACCTCATTCCATCCAAACCTCTAGAAACAACCCCAAACCCATTTCTTCTAATGTTCAAAATGATCCATCTCCTACCCCTCCCATTGGCAAGACTTCTGAGGTAAATGTTGTTCAATCGACCCCCGCCGGTAAAAAAAAATCCAGAAAGGGAAAGGGTAAGAATAAGGAGGAAAAAAATAATTCGCCAGCAAAGAGAACCAAAAAACCACCTGTTGACGATAGGGATAAGCGCAAACCCTGATACCCTTGTCTTATCTGTGGTGATGATCACTACACCAAGCAGTGTCCACGACAAGCCGAGGTTACTAAGTTTCTTCAAGGGACCACAAAACCACCCACTCTGGCCATATTGTCACAACCCTTCCCTTCTCAACAACATGCCCAATTGGTCATTCATGACCAACCTACCCCCTCCAATACATCCTATGTCTTAATGTGTATAGGAGATTCAAAGCAAAATGACATCACACTTACCACTCAAGCCAAAGATTATTCTTCCTCCAAAGAGAAGGTTGATATGATACCTCCTTCATTGGTCCAACCATCTCCCACAACTCCACCTATCAATGGTCCTCTTCATCTCGAATGACCGAGCCTCAATACAATTCTTCGCCCTCCTCGAAAGGGTGTTGTTCAAAAATCGAATTTCAATCCCCATGCACGCGCTGCCCGGAACTACAGTATTGTTGAAGATCTGTCCCAAGCACCATCCACTATGTCAGCCCTCAAAGTCCTCCAGAGTTGTCCTATGCAAAGGAAGGCATTGTTGAAAGCTATCAATGGAATCGACCCTACGGATACAAATTTAATAATCTTTGACTTGGAATATCACATTCCAAGGCTACCCCCTCAACTCGCATTCCAAATACAAGTTATTGTTTCCGACAAAAACATTTGTAGAACAGTTATCGATGAGGGTGCCTCGACATGTGTTATGTCCACTACCTATTGGAAAGCCATCGACTCTCCTCCTTTGACTAAATCCACAACATGCTCAAAGCCTTTAATGGATTTAGTTTTAAGCCTTATGGTGTCCTCCCTTCATTTCCGATTATGTTAGAAGGAAAAACGGTCCAAGTTGAAGTGGAGGTCTTGAACGCTCCTCTCGATCACAACTTTCTACTTGGCCATAGCTGGATTAATTCCATGAGCGCAGTTGTGTCAACTCTTTTCTGTGTCGTGCATTTCCTACATCAAGGAAAGGTAATTACTGTCGACCAATTATCCTTCTTTAACTTCTATACATGTACCGAAAACATATTGTTCATTGCGAAAACCCCCATTGGATACGAGAATGTCGGTGTGGGTCTTCTTAAAGACTCCTCGTTAATGGGTACCTTCCCCATCCCACCACCCGATGTTCCACATCTATCTGTCACCTCGATCAACATGATCTCCACCTCTATTCATGGAACCCCTATGTCTCACGACCCATGGATGGTACCCAACCCCGACGATCATCTTCGTTACAATGATGAAATTCTTTTGAGTTCCGTCAATTCTTTTGACAACCCCTTCTTCCCCCTCTCTTGGAGATTTATCTCTAGATCCTTTCCATGTCATTTTTCCCATGGATGAGATGATTATGTATGTTATGGAAGACACCCCCTAGGACGATGGACATCATCATTCCATCCTCTTCCTAGAACAACAGACCATCGAGGGTTACCAATGGATCTCAACCCCGTTGATCGTTGTCGTCATTTCTACCGTTCTTGACACTACACATGATGTGTTTTACAAAGGGAACTTAAGTAATATCTCACTCACCATCCCCCTTGATATATCCATAAAACCTAGAATTGTCGAAAATGTGCATATCGGAGCTTCGTGTTCCCCTGACGAAATTGTCACCTACAAGTCGCTTTTCAAATAATTTCATGACGTCTTCGCCTGGAGCTATGAAGAAATGTTGGGTATTAACCCTGACATTGTGATACATGAGATCAAGACATACCCAGACGCTAAACGCATCCGGAAACGACTTCGTTTGGTCCACCCACGTAAAGCGACCGCTGTCAAGCTTGAAGTCGAGAAACTTCTCAAAGCTGACTTTATTTACCTGGTGGCTCTCACTGACTGGGCTTCCAATATTGTCCCAATCGACAAGAAACAAGGAACAATCCGCGTGTGTGTTGATTATAGGGATATTAACAAAGCATGTCCTAAAGACAACTTTCCTACCCCTTTTGTCGACCAGATCATCGACGAATGTGCCGGCAGTGAAATCTTCTCTCTGATGGATGGTTTCTCTGGATATAATCAAATCAATATCATTCCCACGGACCAACACAAAACCACTTTTATTTGGCCTTGGGGCACTTTTGCCTATCGGAAACTTCCTTTCGGTTTAAAAAATTCTGGCGCAGCTTTTCAGTGTGTTATGTCTTATGCCTTCCATGATATCAAGCACATCATGCAGCCATATCTAGACAACATACCCACTTATTCCATGCGTCGTGTTGATCATCCAATACACCTCCGAGCCATTTTCCTTCGGTGTTGGTTTTACCATATACGCTTGAATCCTCACAAATGTGTTTTTTGTGTAGAATCCGACCAACTTCTAGGCTTTATTGTTTCACGTCAAGGGATTTGGGTAGATCCTTTAAAATTCGAGGCGATTCTCAATCTCCCTCCTCCTTCCTCAATTTGCCAGTTACAAAGTTTGCAAGGGAAGACAAACTTTCTTCGTCGTTTCATCCCGAACTATGCCGAGCTAACTCTTGGATTTACGCGACTGCTCAAGAAAGGGTCTGAGTTCGTATGGGATACCACTGCTAAAAAATATTTCGAATCTTTGAAACTGTCTCTCACATGTAGCCCACTTCTCTTCCCACCTGATTACAATCGTGATTATTTCCTCTGCCTCGCAGCCTTGGACTACACCATCACTATGGTTCTCATCTAGGAGGACGATTCTCATGAAGAACATGTCATCTATTACTTGAGTTGAAGTCTTACACCTACTGAGACCAAGTATTTACATGCTGAAAAACTGGCCTTGGCAGCCATCCAAGCAGTTCAACGTTTCCAACACTATATCCTCTCTCGCAAGACTACGGTAATTTCTAACTGCAACCCTATGCAACACATTCTTACACGTCAACTGCTCGAGGGAAAATACTCCAAATGGATCGTGATACTCTAGGAGATTGACCTAGAATTCAAACACGCTAAGTCCAAGAAATCCTTAGTGTTTGTCGAGTTGATATGTGACTTTCCCTACTCTGAGACAGAAAATGTAGCAGCCAATTCATTACCTGATGAATCCCTTTTCTTGATTAGTTTCGATGATCTTTGGTATAGAGATATCATCATATATCTCCAAACCCAGACTTTCCAGCCCAATTTGTCTAGTACTGACCATCGTTGAATACGCTACCAAGCCCATCAGTATATTATCCTCGGTGATACTCTTTATCATCGTGGGATTGACTCTATTTTTTTACGTTGCCTCACGTTTGACGAAGCCGAGAAATCCCTAAATGACTGCCATTCTGGAGCCTGTGGTGGTCATATGTCTGGGTAGAAGATCTTGCGAGCAGGGTATTTTTGGCCTTCTTTATTTAACGATTGTATAATTGCCATCCAAAAATGTCAGGCTTGTCAGACCTACAACAATAAAATACAGTCACACCCTGCTCCTCTTCACCTTGTGGTCTCCGTTGGTCCTTTTGCAAAATGGGGTATTGAATAGGCCCCAGATGCTGATGATTGAAATGGAGGTCGATATGGCCCCACATCTGTGTCATCAAAAAGAGATTTTTTGATTAGTTCTTGGACAAACATAAAAACATTTTATATGATAAAACTTGCAAAAACAATTAAAAAGAAAAAATGTATACTTCTTACCTAGGCCACCCCATTGAGCATCCTCAGATAGGGCCAAATTCGGATCCCCTCGAAAATCCAAACCAGCATATGCGTAGTTGTCAATCATTAGCATCTGGGGCCTTAACCAGTCGAAAAATGAATCATTGTACTTGATTATAGGCCCAACTATGTGCGATCCATGAGGGTGCACCACCTCAACATCCTCGGATCCTGTGGGGCTGGTAAACCCCAGTCAACCTGTAATCGCAACAGTGGAACCCTCTCGAGGAAGAAGGACACGAAAAGTGATTCGTACCCAAACTGCTTCAAGTTTCCCCTTCTGCACTTTGTCAATTGCCTCTTCATATTGTGGAGAACTGCATCCGACCAATTGAAGACCCGGGGCTTTGTGCACTCTATGGCATATTGGAAGTAACTCTAGAGAGCCATGTGTGGAGCTGCTCTCCCGGCCATGTGTGCTATAGTGAACAATATGGTTCGCAGGGTCAAGTTTTGGACCCCCCAAATAGCAACCTTGCCCTTTCGTCTTTCTGCCTCAGGTACACAATACTGGCGACACTACTCACTCATAAGGAGTCTGCCACCTCGACCACCAGTCAAACTAGCATGGTATCCATGCCGTGATAATCCAGTTAGAAAATATATATCCTCGATATCTAAGGTCAGCGTGTGGACTCTCACATGAAACAACTGTTGGTCCATGTCCCACATATGAACCAGGTATTCCAACAATCTGAGTTGGGCCCTCATGCTCAGAATTCTGAAGAATTTCAAGAGCCCACAGTCCCGGAGGGCAGCGACGGTACCCGGGTCATTCCTGACAATGGAATCCTCCTCCTCATGTTCTCTTTCTCACCACTCCATCATTGTGATGATCAAACACCTGCACAAGAGCCAGGAGAGTTTTGGCACATTTTTTATTGAGAAAAAATCAAATTTAAATTTCATTTTTCCACCCCCACAGGTTCCCCTTTAGCACAGTACGAGATTCTTGCAGGTCCCCTTAAGGCTGCCTGCGAGAATCCTAGATTCTCGCAGGTCCCGCATGGCCAGCCTACGAGAACGCTTGGGCACAAGTTATGTCCCTAAAATGAACCTAAAACTTTGAAAATTGCCAATGAAAACTAAATATAAACCATGGAAAAGGTAGAGGATCAAGATCTTACCTCGTTGGCAGAGACGGTTCACCAAATGGTCGCTTGTGCCTCCTACGATCGAGCAATGAAATTTGGGGTAAAATGAGGTGTATTGGACAAAGTTCTTGGCAAAATCACAATGAAAATGGTAAAATCCTGTTTTACCCATATTTATTCACTTTTTACCATTTTTGTTGATTTTTATATTGTTTTGTCTATAAAACCTAATGCCTAATAGTCCTATGAGTGTGACTTTTTGCAGATATAGCAACTTTGAAGTCCACACTAAGGAGTACGAATGTTTTTTCTTTTTTGTCGCATGTACGAAAACTTTTTAGGGATTTTAGAAAAACCTTGATCTCGATCTTCATTCGTTCTCATGCTCGAAAATACATGAGAACGTAACTGAGTATACTTTTCTCATCTTTTCGTACTCGTCATGGTCACACAAAAATGGCGAATGCAAAGGAGTATCCTTTAAGCTCTTTTCACACTCCATAAAAATGAAAATATGGCCGAGCGACCTTGTTCTGTTCATGCTCGTAAAAGTATCTGAACGAAACGTTTGATGGGCAATAGGTTATCACTTTTTTGGTCATGTTGAACTATTTTATGAAAAAGGAACTGGGAGAGTTCTCTTTAAGTGTTTTTCAGACTCTCAAAACATGAAAAATCCTCGAGTTTTCTATCTTTTGACTTGTTAAACAAACATCGAAAGACCCGCAATGAGATCGAGCCACTCCTTCCTAGGGTTTGTTAAATATACTCCGAGGGACTTGTCTGAAGGATGAACTTACATCAACAAGCATATGTTATCCTCAAGCTTGCATAAAAATAAAGAGGTACTCACCAGAAATGGTGGGGGGAATTTTGGGAAAGGGATGTATTTTCGTATTCATATTATTGGCAGTAAGCATCGCTCTTGAACATGACACCCCCTATTCATCATTTGAAGCTGGTTTGGGAAATCCATTTGTCTCTCATTCGACCTACTACAAGGTCATATCCTGGGTCGTCTTTGAGTCAGTGCTACCAAGTCCTTGGTCGTGTCATTCATATGTTCAAGGGAAGTTCATCCAAGCCCTCTATTGAGTTGTCCATCTGCAGTTGTCCATTCTTACTATGTCGACCTTCCTTGTGTCTGTTTCAACCTGTATTCATACTCTATTTCACCCTCAAAATCTGTTACTTATTTTGTGTCATTGATGGGGGATACATCAAGGCCCTCCTGTGACGATTCTTGTTCCATCGACTTCAACTCATTATCTGAAAACGAGACTTAGAAATCATCTAGTACCTTAGAACATGCATGCCTTAATGGCAAGTTTCTTCGCTTTCAACAGGGGTTCGCATCATTGATCCCTGATCGAGAGATTCTGCCGAATGCTCAACATCAACTCATGTATTCACATTCGTTCAGATTGTGCTTTGGTACCTTGGGATTCATTGACATCAATGGTGATTTCTCTCGCTCTTGTTAACGGTTTTCATCAATGACCGGTAATCAAGTGGTTTCTTCCATGTTCGACGTCAACACATGTAATCGCATGGCTAGATTCATACTTTTCAGTGACGGGATTGAAGATCCTAGGTCTCATGTTGTTGATCCAGGCTGCGATGGAGTATGTATAATTTTTGACGGCACATAGATCCACTTTGTATGTCATGTGGCTATGTCATCTGAATTCAAGTCTTTTCTCATAGATCCACAATGTATTCCTGGTGGCTATGTAGCATTTCGACGGCATGGATCCACGGTGTATAATTGGTGTCCATGATCTACATTTATGATTTTATTCATTTGTTATCTGAGTATGGGAATGCCTACCTCAAAATTGGTATTATATTCTGCAGATGCTTGGTTGTTTGCAGGTTTCCGGTTAGGTGCACTCTTAGTTTTTGACACACACATGTAGTTTATAAAGTATTCTGGCTGTCACAAGTTACGACCTCATACTTTGGGGGGCATTTTGTTACACATGATTTTGGTCACTCTAGTGATGTCTCAACAATGATGTAGTCAGGCTCCCAACAAAGACCTTTTGCCTGAGAAAAGTATCTCTTGTATTCTTCCAAAAACATATTTTTAAGATGAGTTCGCAGGCTACCTATGGTATAGGGTGTGAGAATCCTTCATTCTCGTAGGCCACCCACACTTAGGGTGTGAAATTTTTGCAGTCTGCTCCATACATAGGGTGTGAACCTGTTTTTAAGCTTGGAAAGGAGAAGAGGTCTTGAGGGTTCTAGAAGGGAATCTTCTAAAAACTAAGTTGGCATTCGCATGGTTGTCATTCTACTGACTTCTCAGATTTGATGGGATCATCCTCATCCATGTAACTATCTCTCCTTATCCTATATATTGAAAGGTTTCTCATGGAAAGGGTTAAGAAATATTGAATGAATAATTGATGAAATAATTGTGTGAAGAACCCTGCTTGGATAGAAGCTTGAAGGCTCTATTTGGTCTATCAAGAGGTATTGGATCTTCTGCATACAAGTATTGAGCAAGTGTGTGTGTTGGAACCAAGGGTCACTGAAAGGAAGCTTGTGACATCAAGGCGATCAGGTTGTATCTTCTACTTTCAATTAATATGATACAACGACATGTCCCTTTCCAATAAAGTCACTTTTACTTTATTGTGTAATTCCTTGATCATATGCATAGGTTGACATTGAATATACTTTGTTATCTTCACTTTGGTTGGTTTTTTTTGTCTTGGAATCAACTTCACAAGAATTCCAGAGCAAAGCAGGAACACCAGATACCTAGGGAAGCGATATAAAGGTATGCCACTTATTCCTTCTTATTAGTAGATTCAATGGTTACAACTTAGGGAAAGAGTCGTGTCGTGTCCTATTTTGTTCTAGATCCAGGTGGATTTATGGAGATCTGTTAGTGTTTGCACCTACCGATTTGTCCAATAACACCTAGACATCCAAAAACCTAACCCTAGGAGATGAAGCACCAAAAGTCATGTGGGCCCCGTTTGGGTAAGTTAGTACATCAACTTCCCAGCGTCATAACTTTTGCATATGATCTTCATTTTAGGCGTATGATAGTCTGTTGGAAAGGTATCATTGAGGAGAATCATTTTGGGGGATCAATCATACCTTTGGCTATCACTGAGAATATCTATCTCTAAAATACTTCATTTGGGCCCTCAAATGGCACCGGAAGTTAAAACTGCTCAAAATAGTAAATTGCCAAAATTGCCCGAAAACTGTTTTGAGCTAATTGGAAAAGGTGGGTGGCCACCGATATCCACCTAGATTAGAACTGGAGACCATTGCTTCCTAAGGGGGGAGGATTGATCCAAATGGATGTTGGTGTCCTCCCACCTATTCTAACTGGTTCATTTTAGCAGTTTTCGACTTTGTCAGTTTTTTTTTCCTAGTTTTCGGGTCTCTAACTTGCGGGGCCATTTTGAGGCCATAAATAACATTTTTAGCGATCACCATAGTCGTAAATTCCCTTTGTTAGATTGCATCAAAAAGTGTAGTCCTCAGATAGAACTTTCCAACGGGTTAGTAACGCCTAAAAAGAAGATCATATGCAAAAGTTACGACCCCAAGAAGTTGATGTACTAACTTACCCAAACGAGGCCCACATGACTTTTGGTGCTTCATCTCCCAGGGTTAGGTTTTTGGATGTCTAGGGTTTTTGACATTCCTGTTTATTGTAAAAATGCCTTCAGCACCTCATTGTAATCATCTTCTTGCGAATGAGCGTAGCCATGACATCTCTTCTCATAGATAATATGCCATCATTCTAGAAAGTTTGTTTTCCGCTGCATTTTATAGTTTCAACTTATTTCCTTATTGAATAGAAAACTAGTTTTACTGTATCTCTATTATTCTGTGTTAAACATCTTTTAATAATATGTATTCATTTCATTTTGCTCATAAAATCCGGTTCACCAGGCCTATAGAAAATCATAGCATGGGTGCCAAATGTAAAAGGGAATGGTAACTAGGGAGCCCATGAAAGGGATTTAATGACATACTTGTGAGGAGTCACCGGTGATATGTGTTGGTTCTTCATGATAATATATTTGTTAGATATGGTTAATATTTATCTCATTTCATTAAAAAAATCAAGATTGAGGAGGAAATGTTACAATTAGAATTTATGTTTACATTTGGGTAA
>ML814497.1:325392-341212 GCA_009831015.1 Picea engelmannii | reverse complement strand
ACTTGGAATAAAAGGTACATAGTGCTTGATTATATAATGTTTACGAAGACAATTAACAGAGAGCCAAGGCAGACTTGGAATAAAAGGAATGGAGTCAAACAATGGCAGCGGGCGCCGCACATGTAGGGATAACCTATAGTCCTCTCAGCCATAAAATCGATAGATAGAGATGCATCGTTGTATCATATTAATTTTAATTTTGAGCAGTGGTCGCCCGAACAGCCTTATTTTGCACATCACGCATCCCAGGGGTAGCCAACTGAGCATGCAAGCAACACATCTTATCCCGCGTTTTCCTTATCTTACGTTTCCTGAGGACGCGGAGTGCCGTTTATGATTGGAGAAGAATCACTAATTCTATGCCATCCACATCCACGACAGTGCATCATAATTAATAAACAACATCATACTAAAACAATATTTATTTGTTTTTTTTTTTTTTAGATTTCTACTCGAAATTCGGTGAGAAATTGTTAAATCCATATATTTTAGTGATTATTTTTGTATAATCTTAATACTTTAAGAGTTTTTCAGTATGCAAATCCATTTCTACATTTAAAAATAAATTTTAACAACATAAAATAATGATTTCATACAGATTTATATCCTTGAATTCGGACTAAAAACTTATAACAATTAAATAAGAACGATATTAAATCAATTAAAAGCAAATTGATATTTTTGCAGTAAATCCATCCTTCTATCTTCTATCCAGTAAAACTTAATACAAGGCCAATATTCTTAGTCAACGAATTTGGCGATACATGTTTTATAGAGATTTATGTCCCTGAAATTACAACCAAAAAAATTAAAACCTAGAATAGTTAAACAAGGCCGATATTAAATAATCAAAGGCAAATTGATATTTCTCAACACTAAAGCTGTCCTTCTATCTTCTATCAAGTAAAACTTAATACAACGCCAATATTCTTCATCAACGAATTTGGTTAAATAATCAAAGGCAAATTGATATTTCTCAGCACTAAAGCCGTTCTTCTATCCAGTAAAACTTAATACAACGCCAATATTCTTCGTCAACGAATTTGGTTGGGATACATGTTTGATGAAGTTCTAGTTGATGCCCTTATCATGTGGGGAAGAGGTGAAAATGTTGTAATTTAAAATTGTGTTGGCAAGTGGAAGAATGTGAAATGTAGAAATTGAGAAATCCATAAATACATTTGAAATGCGGGAGGGGATTTATTTCTTTTCAAAGCATTTTCTATCAAATTGAAGAGTGTTTCATTTTTAGAAAATTATAGTTGCTAGATAAAAAGAGAGTTATTCAAGATAATGAATTTGTCAAATTTAAGCTATTTTTTTTTAATGACAAAACATTTTCTTCCTTATGATGGAATGTTACTAATAATCATCAATTCACATAGATGTTGATGCAGGAGCATCCATCATAGGTCAAAGATTGAAAATTGACCTCTAACAGGTCTTCAAATTGATTAAAGGGAGTGTGTTCCCTTAAATAAAGGGGGTTGGACTCTTGTAACTTCCCACAATTATGCATGACTCATAATTGATTACATTGAAGATAGAGTCAGTATGGAGGTTAAGATTTTTAGACTTGGATTTGATATTTGTTAAAAATAGACAATTTGACCCCATCCTTAGAAGTTAGTGGATTGAGATCAATCGTCCTCATTGTGCATATAACCATCGTTTGAGTTTCTAATCAAGGCCAGAATAATGTAAGAGTTAGTAGGTTGGAGCAGTGAATAGGAATGGGGAGATGAAGTGTGGAATTGCTATGTAACAAAGATTGGTAATGGAGTTATTGTGTTAAGCCTCCCCTCACTGTGTGTCTTTTCTGGTTTGATTTTCTTGTTCATTGGTCATGCATGTGTGTGAATCTATGAATAATACGATTGTAAATTAAACCCATGCGATTGTGAATTATCTTTTCTTTACACATATATAGGTAAATAATTGAAGGGGTCAATGAAGTCGACTATGGGTGAGAGTCAACCTAAGTTTATTTGTGACCAGATCGAGTTGTTGTAAATAGAGGACAGGGTGGTCCAATCTCAATTGGAATGGAACAGGATCGAAAGGAGGAGATCCATGAAGGAATTCACTCTTTGGAATAAGGTGGCTTAAGTCCTTTTGACAATACATTGTAAAATCGAAGATTGGAATAACTGAGGGTTGTAGCATTCATCAAGCATGAAGGATTGTTGTAAATATTTTTTCCGCAAGTATTAGTGTGATCTAGGTGGATATCGGTGGCCACTACCTTTTCCAACTCGCTCAAAACAGTTTTCTGGCAATTTTGACAATTTACTATTTGCAGCAGTTTTTAACTTTCGGGGTCATTTTGAGGGCCTAAATGAAGGTTTTTCGAGGTCAAGATGATCAATGATAAGCAAAGGCTCTGATTGAGCCCCCAAAATAAATCTCATCGTCGATACCTTTCCAACGGGATATCGTGCGCCTAAAACAAAGATCGTATGAAAAACTTACGACACTGAGAAGTTGATGTACTCACTTATCGAAACAGGGCCCACATGAATTTTTGTGCTTCATCTCCTAGGGTTAGGTTTTTAGACGTCTAGGGTTTTTGACATTCCTGTTTATTGTAAAAATACCTTCAGAGCCTCATTGTAACCATCTTCTTATGAATGCAAGTAGTCGTCACATCTCTTCTCAGAGATAAGATGCAACCATTCTAGCGAGTCTCTCACTCTGTATTTTTACAGTCTCTGTACATTTCTTTCATTAATAGAAATCATGTATTACTGTATCTATGTGTTTATGGTTTCATATATGATACATTTCTGTTATATTATTGGATATCCACGACATCTTTGTGCATTTCTTTATTATATATGTGCTCTCATTTCGTGCCGAAAATAATCCAGATCACTGGTATCATAGCAGACTGCTCTTGATCGTTTTTCAGTGCATGTCCCCGACGAGGTCCAAGTATAGAAAGTTGAGTCTCGAGCTTGTCTCTCTTGAATACAATCGCTCTCGCACGCCCAAGAAACCCTCCATGGCAGAAGAAAAGAAAAACGACAGAGCAGACGATTCTATCAATTTGTTGCTTGAGTAAGCTCTCACACGATAGAGGGACGAAATGATGGAGAATTTTTTCCACATCCTTCAACACCCGCCGATAACAACAGGCGCATATTCATCAAACAACCACTTTGGAATCACCTCTCCTTTCAAGGTACATGTTAATTTTTATATTCTCGTATTTGAAGTTCAGATAGATGCAGATGCCCTAGAAAAATGGTTAAAAATTCTAGAAGGTTATTTCTCTGTTCATAATTTTTCCAACTGGAAAAATATCACCTTCGCACTCCTTAAATCTCTTCCCCATGTCAAACATTGGTGGGAAACTTACTTGGAGCAAGATTTCACAAAGGAGTCTGGAATATATGGGGCCGAGCCCAATTGGGATTTTTTTTTGGATGTGGTAAAGGAACACTATTACTTTGTTGGCAACTATGAGGACCAGTACATCAGATGGACCACACTACTGAAAGAGAGGGACGAAGAAGTTTTGGAGTTCACCAATACCTTCCATACCTTGTGCACCAAGATGGGTATCAAAGACTCTAAGTAACATTTGGTTCTGAAATACCGCGAGGCTCTACACAGACACATCCAAACTAAAGTGGATTATCTGGATATCTCATCACTTGGTGTTGTGTATCGATATGTTGTTAAAATCGAGCAGAAATTTAGGCATCAAAATAAATGAGAGTTTGGATCTCCAAATCTACAACAATCAAAGTATGAGAAACATGGCCCTGACAAACAACTTCCAGAAAACCAATCTAAGCCACAGGAAAAGAAGGGTCACGGGAAGACGAAGAAGGACATCAGAAAATGGTGTGATTTCCATAAAAGCCCCTGACACAACACCGATGAATTTCGATCAAAACAGTCATTGGTGGTCGATATCAAAGRCAAAGAGTCGAACCCTAATTCAGAATCCAATTCTGAAAATACTGGTAAAAGATAGATCATCGACACAGACCCCACTGCTATTGTCTTGACCACAACAATTCAACTAGAAKAAGCTACAAATCATGAAGAGGGGGAGCACATTTTTCATTCACAGATGTGGGTGAAGGGGACCCTATTTCATTTTATTGTTGATAGTGGAAGCCATAAGAACATCATCTCAACAAAGGTCGTCAAACAGTTGGGATTGTCTACAACACCACAACCACAACCATACAACATTGGGTGGCTTTGCCAAGGACGAGATCTGTGTGTCAGCCAATAGTGTCGATTTTCATACAACATCCATCCCTTCAAGGATGAGGTATTATGTGATGTTRGCCTACTGGATGTCTGTGATGTTCTCTTGGGAAAGACATATATGTGCAAACGCCATGATGTTTATGAGTCTTGACCCCGCAATGTCATTGTTTCTCTGGGGGGTCATTTATATAGAATACCAGAGGTAGTTCCATCTATTGTTCCACCTAAATAGTGTTTCAAGGCAGTATCTCATACTGCAAAATTCAGCTTCTTCACAATTTGTTCAAAAGGTGAACATAAAAACATTGCAACCACTAAAACCTCGCCCCAAGCACCTCCTATCTAACAAAAGCAGGTCGACAAGGTTGCAACAAAGTGAAATTATTCCTTCTTCACATATTCCTCTCATGTAGCTCCACTTGTTGAATTGACTGAGCCCCTCCAGCAATAGGGTCGTGACAACCTTCCACAAACCAAGTAATGCGACGTCTCTAGGAAGGCAAACAATTCACCAAGATTCAGATTCAACAAACGCATCCCTCTCTCCCCTCGGAACTCAACACAATGGAGAAAATTGCTTCCTAAGGAGGGAGGATTTATATAGGTGGATATCGGTGGCCACCCACCTTTTCCAACTCACTCAAAACAATTTTCTAGCAATTTTGGCAATTTACTATTTTTAGCAGTTTTTAACTTCCAGGGCCATTTTGAGGGCCTAAATGAAGGTTTTTCGAGATCAATACTCTCAATGATAGTTGAAGGCTCTGATTGATCCCCCAAAATCAATCTCCTGATGAAACCTTTCCAATGGGCTATTGTGTGCCTAAAACGAAGATCGTATGCAAAAGTTACGACCTCGGGAAGTTGATGTACTAACTTACCCAAACGAGGCCCACATGAATTTTGGCGCTTCATCTCCTAGTGTTAGGTTTTTGGATGTATAGGGTTTTTGACATTCCTGTTTATTGTAAAACTTCCTTTAGAGCCTCATCATAACCATGTTATTGCGAATGTAAGTAGTTGTCACATCTCTTCTTAGAGATAATTTGCCACCATTCTAGCGAGTCTTTCACTCTATATTTTTATAGTCTTTATACATTTCTTTCATCAATAGAAATCATGTATTACTGTATCTCTATGTTTATGGTTGCATATCCGATACATTTTTGTTATATTATTGGATATCCACAACATCTCTGTGCATTTCTTTAATATATCTCCACTCTCATTTCGTGCCAAAAATAATCTGGATCAGTGGTATCAGAGAAAACTACTCTTAATCATTTTTTAGTGCATGTCCTCGAAGAGGTCCGAGTATAGAAAGATGGGTATCGAGCTTGTCTCTCTTAAGGACAATATCTCTCACATACCCAAGAAACCCTCCATGGCGGAAGAAAATAAAAGCGACGGAGAATACAATTCTATCAATATGTTGCTTGAGCAAGCTCTCACGCGACAGAGGGATGGAATGATGGAGAATTTTTCCCACATCCTTCAATGCCTTCCAATAGAAACATGCACATATTCATCAAACAACCACTTTGGAAGAACCTCTCCTTTCAAGGTACATGTTAATTTTGATATTCCCGTATTAGAAGTTTAGATAAATGTCGATGCCCTAGACAAATGGTTAAATATACTAGAAGGTTATTACTGTGTTCATAATTTTTTTGATAGGGAAAAGATCACATTCACACTCCTTAAATCTCTCCCCCGTGTCAAATATGGGTGGGAAACTAACTGGGAGTAAGCTTCCACAAAGGAGTCTAGAATATATGGGGTTGAGCCTAATTGGAATATTTTTGTGGATGTGGTAACAGAACAATACTACCATGTCAAAAATTATGAGGATCAATACATGAGATGGACCTATGACAAGAGAGGGGCCAAACAGTTCTGGAGTTCACCAATACCTTCTATACCTTGCACACCAAGATGGGTATCAAAGAATCTAAGCGAAATTTGGTTTTGAAATACCATGGGGCTCTACACAGATACATCCAAACTGAAATGGATTTTCTGGATATCTCATCACTTGGTGTTGCGTATCGATATGATATTAAAATTGACCGGAAATTTAGGCACCAAAACAAACGGGAGTTCATATCTCCAACTCCACAAAACCCAAAGTATGAGAAATACGGCCCTGACAAACAACTTCTAGAAAACCAGTCTAAGCAATAAGAAAAAAAGGGTCAAGGGAAGGTGAAGAAGGACACCGGAAAATGGTGCGATTTCCAAAAAATCCCCTGGCATGACATCGATGAATGTTGCTCAAAATAATCATTAGTGGCCTAGATAAAATACAAGGAGCCGAACCTTGATTTAGAATCTGATTCGAGAAATATTGGTAAAAGACAGATCATCGACGCAGACCCCACTGCTATTGTCGTGACCGCATCAATTCAACTAGAAGAACTAATAGATCATGATGAGGGGGAGTGCCTTTTTCATTCACAGATGTGGGTGAAGGGGACCCCGCTCCATTTTATTGTTGATATCAAAAGCCAGAAGAACCTCATCTCAACAGAGGTCGTCAAACAGTTAAGATTATCGACAACACCACATCCGCAACCATAAAATATCAGGGGGCTTCGCAATGGACAAGATCTCCGTGTCATGCAACAGTGTCGATATTCATACGACATCCAACCCTTCAAGGATGATTTATTATGTGATGTTTCCCCACTGGATGTCTGTGATGTTCTTTTGGGAAAGCCATATATGTGGAAACACCATGTTTTTTATAAGTCTCGACCCCACAGTGTCATTATTTCTATGGGGGTTCATATCTAAAGTGTTAGCGTCAGAAGTCACCCCTGGATTGCAGCAGGAGAAGAGCCCGATGCCCATCAATTTATGTCACGATTTGCTTAATGGGGTGATCAAATGGAGGTTAACTCAAACGATGTGGTTCCAACTCTGAAACTAGGCTAGACATGCATGGGCAAGTGAGGTCTTAGATAACTTCAGACAGTGAGTTGTCCCTCGTCAAACGTCTCATTAACTTTGCATGGCCTTTGCAGGGGAGGAGTAGCTGAACCAGTAAATGTCGAGTTAGCGTGTGCAGACCTCCTCCGACTAGTCGAGAACCCGGCATGGATTTTCTGGAAAAATGGGTATACAGGACCCTCTCGAGTAGTCCGCTTGCCAAAGCCTCCATTCCTCGCATTTAATGAATGAGGAGAGGTTTCAACCACCCTTCCTCGCCTTCATTTACTCCAAGTGACAACCAGGACCAAGGTCGGATCAAATGGCACCTGGAGATCGTGGTAATTCCTTCTATGAACATACACGACGCCTTCGGCCCTTCCTGAGCGACTCTTTTCTTTCACAAGTGACCACGGGCTATGACCACGCGCTTATCCCCAAGGCGCCCTTGGCGTTCGCAAATGGGAAGGAGCTAGTCCTTGCTTCCTGAAATCACGATAAGCAAGAAGGTGAGGAGCCTAATCACGCACCAAGTGTCCCCTTTAGATGGATGGCTGAGACTGCTCCTTGATATTGTGGGCCCGCCTTTGGGCGCTTTCGGCGCTTCGTGCCTCGAGGCTGGGAGGAGGTTGATCCTTTCTCTTTGAGGTCACGATGCGCGAAGGGACGATAGAACTTAATCACGCATCACGTACCCTTCTTTTGATCGGACGGCCCGGAACACTTTCAGCGATACTGTGGGCCCGTCATTAAAAGTTCTTTTCATTTCGTGATTCGCGAGTCGGAGACCCTTGATTCCTCTTCTTCAACTCCCGCTTCTCGAGAAGACGATATGGGCAGGGCTCCCTTTCTGGTCAACGTTCTCCACATGTAGCCGTTGGCTAGGGCCCAAGTACTAGCATCTCTCGCTACTCGTGACCTCGCGAGTTAGAGTATCAGACTTTGGTATTCTCCCTTCACGAATTCCCGAGACGCGATGGTCAGCGACAGTTTACCTCCTCTGGACACTTTTCGTAACTTGAAATCTCGCGCAACCAAAGGGATATGGTCCACCCTTCAAACTCACGTACATCGAGCTCAAGAAATAACACTGTGCTTGAACTGCTTGTGATCAACGACCCTCGTAACTTTGCTAGTGCCTCCTAAAGGATTCTGACCGTTGACTTCCTTAAAACTTTTAGCGCTATACTTGACGCGACTCGGTTAATCTGCAATTACCCATCAATCGTTGTTCTACTCTGTCGCTGAATCCTTTCCGCTGAAGAATGAAATGCTCCCTCGCTTGATTTTAAGTTCGAAAAGGACTTCTTTTATGCGTTGCGCTTGGGCGCTCCTCGTGCAACCTACATACCTGTTTATCACGATGCCAAAGACAAGTAATGTTGCTAACATTAGGCTCCATGGGGGATAGAGTCGTCCTTGTGACGCTCTAAGGACTCATTTTTATTTTCCAGTGCCTTGCTGTTGGGCTATAGAGTCATTTACTAAGTCGAAACAATAAAAGTAAAAAACGAAGAACAGAAAGGACAATATTTACAAAACATAGGAGCCACCGAAGGCTCAGACAAAACATTTTTTAAGAAAATGCCCATTTACTGGGATGTTGAAAAATTCTTCGCCTTCCAAATATTGTAGCCGATATGTGTTATTTGAGAAGACTTCAGAGATTTTGAAGGGGTTGATCCACAGGGCTTCAAATTTGTTGTGTTTGCCCTAATATTGCTTAGGAGCATCCCATTTCAGCACCAGGTCTCCTATCTGGAACAACTCCTTCTTGGCCTTCTTATCAAAAACCTGCTTGATCCTTTGTTGATGATCCTGAATTTTGTCTCTTACCTACTCTCTGGCCTGCTGGACTTCTACTAGTTGATGAATCCTTCTGATCATATCATTGGGCTCCTCTTGATAATCCTGGAAGAATTTCGCTACGGGAATGGCCAACTAAGAAGGGAAAACAACTTCAGCTTCGTAAACTAACTAGAAAGGGGAGATGCCTATAGATCTCTTTGTGGTCACTTGATCATCCCAAAGGGTGAATTTTAGCTTCGAGTTCCAAGCTCTTTTGTTGTCCTCCAGTAATCTTTTAATGATCCTTATTAGGCTTTTGTTGGAGGACTCTTCTAAACCATTTCCCTGGGGATAGTATGGTGTGGAATGAATCAGATTGATCCTGAACTGTTCACATAACTTGGATAATGGTTCAGCCTTGAAAGAGGCTGCATTATCAGTAACAATCCTCCTTGGGCAGCCGAACATTGCGATGAGGTCTTCCAGGAATCCAATAATTACCTTGTGGGAAGTGCTCCTGGTGGGGATATCTTCAATCCACTTAGTAAAGAAATCTATGGTGGTCAGGATCCATCTGTGTTTCCCGTTGGATGTCGGGTGGATTTCTCCAATAAAATCTAGGCCCCATTGCTGGAAAGGTCCCGAAACAACTACAGGCTGTAAAGGTAGAGACTTGCGGTGTTGTTTTCCTGAAAATCTTTGGCATGAGATACAAGATCTAACTCCTTTATGAACATTGGTGAAGAAGGTGGGCCAGTAGTACCCAGCTCTGAGAATTTTTTGGGCTGTAGTCTTCCAGGAATGGTGCCCTCCACACAGGCCGCTGTGAAATTCGACCATGATCTTGTCGGCCTCTTGTGAATCCATGCATTTTAAAAGCACCCCCAGGGGGTCTTTCCAGTATAAAATTTGATCAATAAGGCAGTACCCGACTGCCTTGAGCTTCAGAGCTCTTGCTTTGTTTCTTTGCAGGCCATCTGGGGGCCGCAACTCCTGCAGAAATATATGACATATTTATACCAAGGACATTGAGCCAATCGGGTCTCTCTTTGAGGGTCTATTTCAGACAACTGACCCCGCTGAATTCCTGAGCATTCGTTCATGAAACTTACCCCCAAAGATTGGCAATTGGCTTCATCCAGTAACTTGGCTAAGCCTTGACCTTTGATCAATTTGGTAGGCCTTATTTCTAGGTCAAATTCCAGGATCTTGGCTATCCATTTACTCCTCTTCCCATCAATATTGGGCTGTACAAGGATGGATTTCACAGAGGCTGAAGGGACGTATGCAGTCACCTTTGAGTGCAAGACATAGACTCTGAAATATTTGAGAGCTTTCACTAAGGCATAGGCCTTCTTCTCCATGATTTCATATCTGACCTCTACATATGTTAATGCCTTGCTGAAGAAGGCAATGGGTTTCTCTCACCCTTCCTCATTTCTCTGCAACAAGACCGCTGCTACTGTATCAAAAGAGGCGAAAGAGAAAATTAGGAAATATTTCGAATAGTCAGGACTGATCAACACTGGTGCCTCAGTCAATGCTTTTTTTATTTGGAAAAAAGATTCCCTGGGTTCAATGGTCCATTTCACTTCATTTCCGTTCTTGAGCATGGCTGTGATGTGTTTCACCAGCTTAGCGAAATTCAAGACGAATGTCCTCAGAAAATTAATCTTCCCCAAAAAGGCTTGAACTTCCTTCTTCGACCTGGGAAGCGACAGGGTCCAAATTTCCTCCACTCTGCTAGGATCAATCCTCACTCCTTCTACTGATACTATATGGCCTAATAGCTTCCCCTCCTCCATAACAAATAAAGACTTCTTGGGGTTTAGAGAAAGGCCAAACCTTCGACATTTTGAGAAAACTTTTCTCAGGTGACAACAGTGCTCTTTATCCGACCTCAAGAAGATTGTTATGTCGTCCAGATAGATCACCAAAAACTTATCTTTCTCCCTAATGAAGGCTATGTCCATGGCTCGCTGAAATGTCGCTCCTACATTCATCAGTCCAAATGGCATTTTGGCATACATGAATGCGCCCCAAGGGGTGGTGAAGGCTGTCTTTTCTCTGTCTTCAGGCATAACTGATATCTTATTATAGCCAGAAAAAACATCGATCATGGAAATCCTAGAGGCACCGGTTACCCTCTGCAAGATGTGTTCCATGTTGGGCAGGGGATAATTGTCTTTCTTTGAGCCCCTGTTCAGGTTCCTGAAGTCGACACAAACCCTGATTTCTCCGCTTTTCTTCCTTACCGGAACCAAATTGGCCACCCATTCGGAATATCTCAGGGGGACGATGATCTGGGCCTCCAACAACTTCTTTACTTATTTCTCCATGATAGGCAGCAACATGGGATTTATCTGTCTTAGCTTCTGTCTAAATGGCTTCGCCTCTTCCTTCAGTGGGATCTTGTGTTCAATGACAAATGTCTCATATGTCTTGAGATCTTCGTAGGTCCATGCAAACACATCAACAAACTCTCTCAACAACTCAGTATATTCGGCTCTCTGCTCTGTGGTCAAACTCCTTGACAGCTTGACAAACTTAGGCTCCTCCGGTGTGCCAATGTTGCACTCGGCTGTGTCAGCACCTTCACCTGAAACTCTACCCTTTATTGCCACATCATTTCCATCGAACAATCTTTCTAAAGGAATAAGTCCCCTTGGAATGTGATTGCTAGGCAGCTAAATAATCTGGTGGTTATCAATTTTATTTAAAAACACCTCGGGGTGAGGGTTATCTTCTGTATCAGGATCCTGATCAATGTGCAACGTAGAAAATTCATCAACAGATTGGAGGAACTTCTCGATTTCCAGATCATCCTCGAATACCTTCCAATGCTTGACATTGTCTGGTACAGAGGGCATATATTTTATCTCAACATCATATTTGGCCATAGGCGGCTGAGGGATCTTGAACTGGCTAGCTGAAACAACAAAAGAATCGACCACAACATTATCCTCCCTTGGAATAAAAGAGATGTTGAAGGATGAGAAGAAATTGTCAATTAGGTCCCATACTTCATTTCTGTAATTTCTGAGTCGAGGGTGCTTAGCCTGATAAGCATTTCTGATCTGTTGGACCACCAACGCTGCATCTCCGAACACAACTACCTCCTGAATTCCCCTTTCCCTTGCATCTCTTAGTCCCAGAATAAGATCTTCATAGTCTGTCACATTGTTGGTGGTTTCAAATTCTAATTTGTATGACAGAGATATGGTTTCCTAGGTAGGTGACACAAAATACACCCCAGTACCAGCCCTTCCCTGGAACAGGCTCCATCAAAAAAAAAATCCAAACGGGGGTGATGGAAGGAAGAATTTCACGAGGAGAAGTAGGCTACTTTCTGAGTTCAAGAGGAGGCTCGGGAGCATGAGTGATTTGCAGTAAACTGGAACCTAAATCAGTGTCCATGGAGAAAATGGGATGGTTGGTAGGATTGGCTTCATCACTGATTATATAGGCCAGTTGGGCTTCCCTATATAGCCTCCTATGTTCTCCTCCAAACACTGGGATAGTAGCATATGTGAGGTCCATCTGCAAGGTTCCCCCCAGTATTTTTATCCAAGATCTTGATAACAACATACCGAATTTGGGGGGGACATCAACCACTACAATATCCATGACCACACTTTTCATGGGCAACTGGAACAAGGTCACGACCAAGTCTTTGATAACTCCTAGACACTGAACTTTCCTGGAGTCGAAGGAATAGAGGTCATGATAGGCTCAGGTGACTTCTAGCCCTAACTCTTCCATGAAATTTTTGGGCATGAGGTTGTGACAAGCCCCAGAATCCATCAAGCAGTTGTGCAGTACCTTGTCATGTATGTTCAAGGAAGTGTAGAAGGGAGGGGATGAGTCATTCCTGTCTTCTACCATAGGACCTAGAATAACTGCAGGCTTTTCATCTTGCAAATTGATGGAGTCTGTGGGAAGGCTTGAGACCTTAGACTGTAAAAGCTCAGATAAAAATTTCTTGAACCCTTCATGTTTAATCAACTCGATTAGGGGCACAGGGATTCTAATTTTTTGAATTTCATGCTCGAAATTAAAAGAAGATGGAAGCTTTGGGATTTCTCTTATTTCGGGGAAATGACTCTGGACTATGGGAGAGAGGGGTTGGTGTTTTTTACCTCTGTGACTATCTGCTACTTCATTGGTAGGCCTCTCTGTTCTAGTGGATTTCTCAGGAACATCAGGTGTTACTACCTTCTTCTGAGACCTCAGGTCGTACCTGCCTTGGCGGCCACTAGTCTTATTTTCCTTGCTCAGTTCATTTAGATGACTGTTCATGAGAGACTCCTCGTATGATAATTGAGTCAGATGAGGAAAAGGAGGAGTTTGTCCGAAGCAATGGATTTCAGGATCAAGCTCACCTGTTTCCCCTTCTTCTTCGTCGGCCATAAAATTGTTTTGGAAAGGGGCTTGAATCTTCTGATCTTCTCTGTCTCTTCCCCTCTCCCTTTGCACGGTCGGGGAAGTGGTATTGTTTGGCCTCCTAAATCCTCCTTTGTTTTTGGCACTCTGAGGTCCCTTGTATGCTTTCCTCCCTTCCACCTTCATTCGCTCCATCTTTGCAGATAGAGACTTCACCATTTTGGTCAGTTCATCCACTTTAGGGTAGGGCACCGATGGGATAGAAGTTGAGGCTTCTGACCTTCCCTTTCTTCTGTCTGCATCGGACTTTCTCCTCAGTCTATTAGTTGCTAATACATTGGATTCCACTTCTATGGCTGCATCTTGCATTTGAGCTAAGGAGGTGGCTCTTATTTCTCTTAGTAACAGACAGAAATCGGGGCCAAACGCACTAGCATAAGAAATCTTGGCTGAGGCTTTTGAAGGCTTTATTTTGGCAGGAATTTTATTATACATCTTATTAAATCTTTTGGAGAAGTCAGAGACAGACTCTCCATCCATCTTCTTCAAATATCCGAACTCTATCATGCAATACATGAATTCCTTCCTATCGCCCCACTGCCTCAGGAAAACACTATCCAGGGCTTCGATCCCCACGATAGATCCAGGGGCCAATACTCTAAACCATTTTCTCACCTCGCCATCTAGGATTTGGACGAAGACTCTCATCCATACATCCTCGTTTTCAATGTTGAGGTTGTCTGCATAACTGTAGAAAGCAGCCAGATGCTCTTCAACAGTTACATCCCCTTCCCTAGTGAACTTGGGCATGTATTTCAAGTAATCTCCGGCAGGGAGAGGATTCATAGGATGGGGTAGGATTAAGGGAGAATATCTGGCAGTGACTATGGAATCCATTCTATTTAGAGGGGGATTATCACTAGCCATAGGGATACTAGGTGGAGGAGATCTCGGAGGAGAAGGAGTTCGCGAAGGGGCTACTGGGAATGAGTCTTGAAGTGGAGTGGGAAACAAGAGGGGATTTAAGGAGAAAGCTAACGAGCTCAAGTTAGCAGGTGATTCTCTTTGTGTAAGAGTGGGGAAATCTTCTATAGTCCCAGGTCTATGCCAAGGTACAGCTTCATAGGAGAGGGGAGTGACAAGGATTTCTCCCTCCAATCCCAGATCAGGAGGGGAAAACTCAGCAGGAACACTCCCGAAATTTAGGAAATGGGAAACTTTAGAAAACGGTCTGCTGGGAAGCTAAGGAGAAGAAAATGGAGTTTCTACAGAAGGAGATAGAGGATTACCTAGTTCGATGGTGGAAGCTTCTTCTTCAGAGTTTTTTCCTTTTCTTAAAATCACCTCCGGATCAGCTACAGGTGTAGCTAGAGGTAGCTGTGGATGAGACCGTGTGTGTCTACCTATGAAAGCCACAATTAACACTACAGGTTCGCCACAGTGGAGTTGTCAAAATGGAGTCGCCAGGTGCACAGTAGAAATATTCAAAGGCTCTGATACCTGATGCAACGTCAGAATCAGAGGCTCAATGTTGTTCAATCCCGGGGAAAATTTTCAACTTCGTCCCCAGCAACGGCGCCGAAAATGTTAGCGTCAGAAGTCACCCTTGGATTGTAGTAGGAACAGAGCCCGATGCCCATCAGTTTATGTCACATTTTTCTTAATGGGGTGATCAAATGGAGGTTAACTCAAATGATGTGGTTCTAACTCCGAAACTAGGCTAGGCATGCATGGGCAAGTGAGGTCTTAGATAACTTCAGACCGTGAGTTGTAGTAAGGGTGAGTAGGGGGAAGACTTGTATCAGAGAGATGCAAAGGTCTGTCATAAACATTAGATTCCTAACAGACTGTGGAAGAAGACATCTAAACGCAATATCTTCTTACGCTCAGATGCAAAACACCAGAGAATACAACAATGCACACAATAAATCCTTTATCATAACATGATTGCAGTAATTTGCATGAATCAGTCGTTCACGAACTCTCTCAGCATAAGATGAAAATTAGATGGAGTAAGAAAGACTATCTGTCATAAAACAAGAAATCCCACATACAGATGCATAACCAGAGAGCTAGAGTGATGTTAAAACTTTACAATCGGGAGCTTCGCTCTACCATCAATCCCCCTCAAAAATACAAAAAACTGAGTACATATACTTGGGCAGATTTTCCTAACAGAGGCGCGCTCGCCCTTTAAGGCATAGCATCTCTTCAATCAATCTTTGGGAAGAATTCCTTCGTCAGACGTCTCATTAACATTGCATGGCCTTTGCAGGGGAGGAGTAGCTGAACCAATAAATGTCGAGTTAGCATGTGCAGACCTCCTCCAGCTAGTCGAGAACCCGGCATGGATTTTCTGGAAAAATGGGTACACAGGACCCTCTCGAGCAGTCCTCTTGAAAGACCCTCCATTCCTCGCATTTAATGAATGAGGAGAGGTTTCAACCACCCTTCCTCACCTTCATTTACTCCAAGCGACAACCAGGAC
>ML814497.1:263038-297483 GCA_009831015.1 Picea engelmannii | reverse complement strand
GTGAAGCGATGGGCCAGTTCCCTAGTGGCCATTTAATGACATTATTAAACAATGGGAATTCAATTGGTTAACAAAGTTTTTAAGTGAAGAGTATTTAAGATAGTTAGATTTGATTCGATTGACATCATTTTTGGTATCAAAGCAGGTCCTAATACCTACTTTTGAGTGTGGAAACCAATTCTAATAAGAAATTGCTAAAGATTGTGGATATAAGTGAAGGTGACAACAGAGAACACAAGAGATCCTAGAGGATATCCGACAAGTAATTATGTATTTTGTATTTTGGAGTTAAAATCTGGAAAAATATGTGTTTGTGTAGGTAGAAGCAAAGGTGAACAAGAAATTGGTGGTGAGCCCTACAACTATTGAAGTTGGAGAAGTGAAGAAACAAGATCGACATAATCTCTTGAAAAAGTGTGAAAGTGTAGAAACACACAACTATTGCAACTGAGAAGCAGTGGATCCTCAGAAGGTTCTAATAGGATAGAACCATAGATACCAAAAGGGAAGGTTCAATAGGGTAACCTTGGTGAGGTATTGGGTAGTAGGGTGAAAAATACTTGCTACAATAGAGAATTATTACAACCCATAGTGAGCACAGTGAAGATCAGAGAAAGGGATATGGACAGTGATATGAAGGGCTCTGAAGTAGGAAAATGCCACAAAAAGATGAAAGAAAATGCCAATGAGTTAGGTATTGAAATTGAGATGGATCAATTAAAGGAGATATTGAGTATGATGATAAATTTGTTACCAGAGATAGTTGAAGAAAACCAGAGATGTGGCTGGATTTGAAGAAGAAGGTCAAGTGGATTATTGTGAAATTATTTGCAAGGAAGTTGAGGCATAGGATGAAATTCAGGTTGAAGACAAAGGAGAAACTAAGGAAATATGAATGTAGAATGAATTCTTTTGAAGCAAGAAAAATAGTTCACATTTGTCATCCAAAACAAGGACTAATCCTTGGAGAAGATGATTATGTGGATGAGCGACCTGAAGAGATCTTCATGAAGTGCTTGGAGTATTCAGTCCAACACAAGGAGAAGATGCCAAAAGCATCATATGAGACAGAGGATTTTCGAGGTTTTCATAGGAACTATTTGTGTGAGCTTGTGTTTGTAGGTTATGAAGAATGTAAAGAGAAATGGAACAAAGAATTGAAGAGACAACATTGTCTCATGAGGGTGGTCAAAACCAAGATAGTTTTCAGTCAAGGTATGTAGATTTTGAAAGGCAGGTGTAGGAAACTGTCATAACAATGAACAATACATAATTGCCTCATAAAGACAACCAAGAAGAGGAAAAAAAATTGAAGGATAACATTTAGATGTAGAGCCAATAGATTTTGAAGAAGAATCAAGGCTTTTGGAAGAGTGGCTAGCAAAGCCCAAAAATGGTGGAGTTAAAATTAGTCCGTAGTAGCATCTAAGAATTCCTAGCAGCAGTATTATAATTAATGTTGTAGAAGGAAATTGAAAAGTTGACCTTATAATAGGTCCAATGGAAGATAGAGATAGTTCAAAAGATGTTAAAGGGAAAATATTTTAGATTGAATAAGTACCTTGATAATGGAAGGATCCCCAACAAATAAAGTTTCATGTTTTGAAATAACATAAAATCTAGAGAAGGTTCTAAATTTCAATCAATGGTATGATCCTTATAAATATGGAAGCCAAGAGAATGAAACAAACCAGTCTTATACAAGGGAATGATAAAGTAAGAGAATGAAGGAAGAGTGCATGAGAATATTACAAGCTAGTAAAGGAAGGAAAGTTAAAGAGGAATGGAAAGAAAAGGTGGAGTTCTTAGAACAAAGGAAACATATAACCAATTTTGATGAAAAATGGTAATACGTTGGCTTCAAGGAGTTTTAAAAGGATATTAGTTCTAGGACGAATAAAATTTGGAATCATTAAATGAAGGTTTAGGATGGATTATCAGTATGCATTTTTCTTCTCAATATATAATAACATTGGTGATTATGTAGGTATCATTTTTCTTCTCAATATATAATAACATTGGTGATTATGTAGGTATGGAGATTAAAGATTGAGAAGACCATATGAGGTCATTGGGTAATGAATATTTTCAATATTTTCTCGACAACAAAGTTGCAACAGTGATGACCTAGAAGAAAACATTAGTTGATCATCATCCTATAATCATAAATTTGAAGAAGAAACTTCAAGAATGTGATTTAAAACAGTCAACTTGAAGGAATAAGTTGTTTATTATATGTTTCCTTATTTGATAAGGAACTAGTATAATTTGGAGTTGAAAGAAATTTTAAACAATGTGTGTTCAAGAAAGTTGGAAAGTTGATAAATTGGAAGAGGAAATGGTATTTTTGTTTTGTACAAGTGCATGAAAGAGGCATAGTAAAGGTAGAAAATTTCTAATAAATCTTCAATGTCAAAACTTTATAATGGGAAATGGATGGAAACTTAGAAAAATATGTTTTTTATGAATGAGAATAAAGTAATTGGAGAATAAATTTAGATTTGTAAATATGATTTCAGATTTCAGTTTTATTTGAAAAGTTGCATAACAAAATTGAGAACAAGAAAATACAAGGATGTCAAAGAGATGGAACCAATAACATAAGATATGGAGAAGAATGTTAAAGACATTGTTGCACTCTCAGAAGTTGCAGAAAAAAAGCTGAGTGAAGAACTTATTGGTAAATTTCAGGAAGAAATAAAGAATTGTAAGACAAAAAAAGAGAAGTAAAAGTTTCTTGAAGGAATTATACTTGCAAGAAAGTACATTGTTGGTGAATTTCCAACTTTAAAGTTATTTCCAAAGACTTATAAGGATGATAAATATTTTGATGGTGGTTATGATGTAGATGAATTTTATGTTTTTATCAATGAAAAGGCTAGCAACATGGATGATTTAGTGAAATAAATTTTGAATGTTGATGATAATTAATTTGAGGTGTTTGAAAACTTGTTTGATCCTTATGCAAATCATGAAAAGGATCATTTGAAGAATACCAAAAAGACAAATAATAAGGGTGCAAACTATGGAAGATAATGGAATAAGGGACATGAAGAAGTAATTGTTTTCTTTAATACATTTGTTTCATGTGCAGTTATAATCAAAGAAATTATAGAAGCGATGGATATTCAAAGAAAACTCAAGATTTAAGGTGAATACACATATGAAATAAAAGTAGATATACATGAATCAAGTATATTATGGGATCCAAGAGGAGAAAACTTTAAAAAAGTAATGAACAGTGATCAATTTGTTTGGAGAATTTTGGAAGCCAGTCTCAAATTCAAATCATCTTACTACTTTCAAACCTAAAAAAAAAAAGAGGGTGTTTTATAGAAGAATGGATAATATTTTGAAGAACCTGGAATTGCATACAAATATGAAGCAAAATATTTGACACAACAGGAACAAGTACAAGAAAAATACAGATGATGAATAAATTGCAGCAAATAGGCAAGGGTTTCAATTAGAAGTGAAGCAACAATACATCTAAGCAAAGGAATAACAACAAAGTAAGATGTAAGATCTAGGAGGAATGCAATAGTTTGAAGACTCATTTACAAGAGTACATGAAACTTTTGTATCCTAGGAGTCTGATGCAAGAATATCCATCATAGGTCAAAGATTGGAAAACGACGAGGTGGGACTATTGTAACTTGCCATAATTATGTAGGAGTCAGACTTGATTAGATTGAAGATTGAGTCAATCTGGAGGTTAATATTTTTAGTATTAGATTTAATATTTGTGAAAAATAGATGATTTGATCACATCCTTAATGGATCAAGATCAATCATCCTCACTATGCATATAACCATAGTTTGAGTAGATGATTTGATTGCATCCTTAGTGGATCAAGATCAATCATCCTCACTATGCATATAACCATAGTTTGAGTTTGTAATTGAGAGATATCTAAAGAAGAGGGATGAGAGGCCAGAAGAATGTAAGAGTTAGTTGGTTGGAGAAGTGAACTAGAATAGGGATATGAAGTGTGGAATCGCTATCAAAAAAATATTGGTAATGGAGTTACTATGTTGGGACTCCCCTCACTGTGTATCTTTTCTAGTTCAGTTTTCTTGTTCATCGATCATGTGTGTGTGAATATATGAATAATAGGATTGTAAATTAAACCTGTGTGATTGTGAATTATATTTTCTTTACACATATATAAGTTAATAATTGAAAGGTTCAATGAAGTCGATTAAGTTAATAATTGAAAGGTTCAATGAAGTCGATTGTGGGTGACAATCATTATGTGTGACGAGAGAGAGCCACTGTAAATAGAGGATAGGCTGGTTCGATATCAATTGGAGAGGAACGAGATCGAACGAAGGATATCCAAGAAGGAATCATCTCTTTGGAAGATGGTGGATTAAGTCCATTTGAATATACATTGTGAAATTGAATATTGTAGTAATCAGAGGCTATAACATTCATCAAGAAAGAGGAATTGTTGAAAATATTTGAGACGTTGGTATTATTAAAAGCACAAGCATGTAGAAACCTTCACAAGTCCAACTTATCAACTGGACCGACCTTCACTCCAAATAAATAAGTCTTATATTTCCCTGGTGGTCAGAGACCCAATTAACAAAATTGTCAGATAACATGACCCATCAAGTAAATTTCATCAACTAGACGAGAGAAAACTTAAAAACACTGTATTGTTATTGTGTCCCGGTGGCCGGTGACAGGTTTTAATCCTCAATGGTTTAGTGAACCAGTGGACCAGTGGCCGGTTAAGCTAGCCTGATGGCGGTGACAAGTTTTAATAGACAGTGGTCTAGTGAAGCGATGGGTCGGTTCCCTGCTGACAAGTTAATGACATTATTAAACGATGGGAATTCAAGCGATTAACAAAGTTTTTAACTTTTATACCTAACAAAGAAGGGAACTTGTTAGTTGGATGTGGGTTTTCAAAAATTGCACAAACCTTTTTATTATTGAGTGGGAATTCATTCCTAGGGTGCTTCTTTGTGCATTTAGGAAAAAAAAAATGGTCAAATCCCTTTCTATGTCTTCTCTCTTCTTCTTGATTTGCAATGTATCCATTTACATGGTTAGTGAATGAAAACTTTCATCTTTCATACCTTGTAATAATCTTCCTATTTCATTCTTAGTAAGAGTTGCAAGGTTACATGATTGTATTACCATAATCTTCCATTCATACCCTTATTCGTATTACCATAATCTTCCATTCATACCCTTATTCCATGTGTATCTAGAGTAATTATTCAATATTTTCTTGATGTCCTCATACTCTAGTTAGAATATGTTTCCATTTGCAAGGAAATTTAAGGTTTCCATGAATTCTTCTCTTATCTCTCTATGTAAGAAACGTTATAGTGAGTTTTCATCCAATGTACAATTGTGAGCTCTCTTGTAGTTGAGTTGAAACCCTTCCTCATAGTTTTCATATGATTCATTATCTCCTTGGATAATTTGGAATATATCCTTTCTTATCCCCTTGCTTTGCATTAGTCCTTGTACTTTTCAATAAAAAAAATTCTTCATTTGGTCCCAACAACTGATGATGTTTCCTTATAGTTTCATTAACCATATAAATCTTGATTCCTTTAGTGTAGAGGGAAAAAGACTGATCTTTTGATCATATAATGTGTAGTCATAAGTCCTATAAACAACTACAAACTCAAATAGAAAAGTATTAGGGTCTTCTATAGTAAGGCCATTGAAGTGAGGAAGAGTAGAAGGATTAATGTTTTTCACCCTTTTTCTCCATTGGTTTCATGAATGGTAAAATAAAATACTTCATATTAATCTCCATCACTAGAAATTGTGCATTGAGATGGGGATCCTTCTTCTTCTTAGAGATTTACAAAATTTATTTCTTCCTCATCTAAGAAGTCCACAAAATTTTTTTTCCTCTTGGATGGATGCCTCACAATCAAATTGTTGCGATTATTGATTGATTGTACTTGGTTTAGAAATGGGTTATTTTGGTAATAATTTTCCAAATTTATCTCTAGTTCAAGGCATGAATTTTAAAAATGTTCAAAAATAAGTAAAAATGAAATCTAATTTAAGTTTTTTTTTTTCCTTTGATGAATTGATGAAATTCATTCAATGTAATTTTTTTTCTTCTTTTTGACAATAAAAATATGATAAAAGGTATGCAGTTTTTATCACCTCCTAGTGTATGGTGCCAAAAAAATAGAAACAACAATTCTACATTCCTTAACTTACAAATTTAAATGTCAACTTAGCATGGGGTTCATACAAACTTGAGAGGTATTGTGCACTCTATGTGAAAACTCCATACACATGCAACTATCTAAGCAAGGAAAACCATGTTCATCATTGGACTACAAAGATTACTTTAGCAGGGAAAAACAACTGATAATCAATCCAACAATACATAAAAGAAAAATGAAATTCAATTGAAGAGAAAACTTCAAACTACTTGAAAACAACGCTGCAAAATACAATTGAAAGGGATCGTGTAACCTAATGAACAACCCGTACTTTTTCTGATGGTAAGGAAATATTGGGTGCAAGACTGCAATAGGAAGAATGCAAGGTTGAAAATATAAGTAATTCGATTTAGGATGTTGATCTAAAATCAAGAAGTAAACTTGTTGAAACGCAGAGTTGTATTTACCTAAGTTGTTCTAATGAAAATAGAGAAAGTCTTAAAGTAGACGTTCTACTAAAATATTGAATTAAATCATGAAGAAAAAAACTAATCCATTATGAAATAAGGCTGAAGCAGTCCAAGTCTAACATAGTTCTTTCGGCGATGGAAACGCATCATTAAAACTACCTAAAACAATGTAATGAAAATTCTACTACATGAAACAAAGTGTTGCTACAGGAAGTGAAATATTATTATAGGAAATCAACTATTGCTACAAGAAATGTAACATTCATGCTCAACATATAATGTAAGTATAATGAACTAAACAATATTGGAAATAAAGGAAATGAAACAAGAAAAATTTCTACAAGAAATAGATTGTTGTTAGAGGAAATAAATCGTTGCTACAAGAAATGTAGAAACTAACTATGCACAACATACCCTACGAGTAAAATGAACTAGAGAATGTTGAAAGTAAAGGAAATGAAACAAAGGTACAAATGCCCTTGTCCAACCTTGAGTGGGCCACACTCAAGGATATTACACGGAACCTTAAAAACTACTAATGATATCAAATCTGAAAGTGCAAATTCTTCATTAGCATACTATCTCAAAAACATAAATATGTCTCAAGGATGTTTGAGTTTTCCAAAAATATAATTTGATTAACAAGAATGACTAAATTCCTATCCCTAGAACCTAGCTTCTACTCGTACTAAGAGTTTAAATCAATCATCCACTCAATCACTCCTTTATTGAAGGGATTGTTTCTCTAGAGTCCCTATAATGAGCGTCATAAGTTCTAGGTATCAAATCCCTTGACAGATTTCCTTCCTTGAGTCAACAGTTTGAATGGATTATGTTGTCCAATGAGGTGTATTGAAGGCTTGGAATAATTTGGAGGTGGATGAGGGGACATGATCCCTTTTTTTCTCATGCCATATTGGAGTAGTAATTCTCCCTCCATTCGACCTACTTGGAGCATGGATTAGTGTAACATGCAGATACTCATAAAACCATGAAAACCATAGCTAAAGTAAGATACATCATAGACTTAATCATTCACCACATTCCATTCATCAATTAATTCCATAAAACAATATACTTATATTCATTATGGTCAAATAATATTTAAATAATATTTAAGAGGTATATACATGGTCAAAATGTTTCAAAAGTGGACCTCATGATCTAGAATGGAGATGCCCATTAGCTATGAGAAGAGAAATTAGAGCTATTTATAGGAAGAGTGTGTCCCTTGTGTATTCATATCCTTATCTTGGGGGTGGCTCATGTTGCAAATAGAACTAGTGTAACATGGAGTCTATGGTTGGGTGGAACGTCCCTCATCTGCAACTAGTTGGTGAACAATTCAAAATAAATTTAAGTCTTCCTAACTGTATTTTTGAATTGTGTTGAACTAATATACAATAGTTATAGTTATGTCATGGTTGAATTGATTTCTAGATTTTTCTTCTAATTTCCCATTTTAAGATGCATTTATTATGGTTCATGAATAATGAAATGAGTACATTTAGATTACATAAATATATAATTTCATGTCGATCGATAGTAAACAATAAATAATAGAACAATTGAGTCTTTTTCCTTAGTAAATTTGTCTGAATTTGGGTGGTTAAGATAAGTACCCATATCTTCAAAGTAAAAAGAAGGAATTGAGTACATTACAACCAGAAAGTTTAGATCTAACTATTGATAAGATGAAAAATGAGAAATAACCTCTCAATACTAAGGCATAAAAAAGAACCAGTTGATACTGACATGTATATCCATTTTGCATGAAACTTTATAGTCATTCCAATTCTAATTTAATGAAATATTTGTTTACTAATGTGTTTAGTAAAACAAATGAAACTCTCGAAGCATTGAAATTCTAAGTTTAATGAAATATCTCTTCAATAATCTATTTGAGTTAGAAAAAATGAAAATATTAGTATTTGATATGGATACACTGGCATGTTTACAAGCTTTTGAGATTTATGTCCCAAATGCATGTTATATTAAAAGAATTTATAATTTCATATATGGCGTTTAATATCTTTGGTTGAAGGTAGTAATTTATTCGTCCACATCCTTTATTTTTATTTTTATGGATGGATAGGTATGTAAAAGATAAGAATGAATGGTTATTAAATTTAGAGTTTTAAATCTAAATTTTTTTTGACAAGTTAAATAAATTGATTTCTATATATTTTTTATATTAGCCCAAAGAGAAAGTGGCAATTCAAAGAGACTAATCTTTATGTATTTTTACAAATCAACTCAAAACCAAAAAAATGATTTACAAACTAATATAACCCAAAATATATTTACAAACTAATATTTCATATATTGCAAAACCAAAAAAATTATTTACAAACTAATATAACTCAAAATTTATTTACAAACTAATATTTCATATATTGCAATACTTAGATAAATTGAAATCTCGTCAATTTTTCTCTACACATACTCAGATATTTTAAAAACATACTCGTTATCAAATGAAACAATGATTATTAATAAAAATAGAATAAATAATAATAATTATTTTTCCCATATTTACATAATTATTTTCCCCATATTTACTTTTTATATAAAAATGTTATTACTTTGTATTAAATGATAAAATATATAGCACAAGAAAGATGAGAGACATTAAGTTTAGAAGAAAAGGCCTCAATACATAATCTCTCACTTTGTATTTAGTTAATGATACAAATATATAATACATGACTGAAACTACCTCAATTCCTCTCACATTGACACCTCATTGGGAGATAAGGTGGGAGGAGGAAAAATAGGAATCTAGAAACACACTTGGGATAAAAAGTATATCTTTAAATGTAAAATACATTAGGTGGTATACTAGAACTTCATGATTGTTAAAAAGTCAAATGATAACATTCCCCCGCTCAATGATAAGTCCAAACAATAATTCCAACAATGCATCATAAATTGGTATCATATCCAAGTATTCATGTTGGAACTCTTGAGTTGAGTAACCACCTAAAAATCCTCCAAATTTGGATGTTGAAAACTGTGGAAAATATCACTATGTAATCATGTGAGATAGAAATTCTATAATTCGTTCATTGATGTGAACTCCAATATGATGAGAGAAAACCAAGATAAATCAATCAATTGTAAGTCTGAAACATCCCTAAAAATTCCTGACAAGTCAATCAAATGCCAAGCTATAATGTAGAAGGATCCAAGTGTGCTTTGCTAGGTCAAATGGCCATATAGGTGAACAAAATGTACACATAATTTCTCTCAAAATAAACATCCCAATATTGTATCATGTGTATGACTCAATTGCAAGTCATTGAACCATAATTCTGCCAAAGTTTGTCATCTACAGACTATAGTTGTCCATCTGGAAAATGTGATGCCCATTTGATGTATTTGTTTTTTATTATCTACATTCTACAAATGATGGTTCCCCATCTAGAAAATTTGATATTCATATGGCATATTTTATTCCCATGTAGAACATTTGTTGTCAAAACTTCCATTTTGACAACCATCTTCAATTCCCCCCTTTTTTAGTTTGAAAGGAGAGACAATAGGTGGGTTTTTTTTACCATGAACCATATTCAATTGATTTATGAACTACCCCTACCCCCTAAGGTGTAGGAGAGTTACATCATTTTACTCCCCCCTTTGAGGCTCAAGAGAGTCCCATACTCATTTCACTATATGTTGCAAGACATGTCTTTACTTGAGATTGGATTCTTCGGTAAGACTGAAATAATGGTTTGGTTGTTGATGACCATTGCCAAGGATAAAGGGCCGCCCATAATTTAATTTTAATCTTGTAGATTTATTCAATGTCAAACATCTATTTGATGAATGATTTGACTTACCACAATTCTGATAATGATGGAGATCAAAACATTGATTCTCCATCTGACCAACTCAATTACAATGTTTGAATTTAGCATTATGATGTTGAACTAGAATAGGGGAAGTCAAATTGTCTTAAAGGAATACAGCAATTTGATGCAAACCCCCTTCCCTCCAAAGAGCTACTTGACCTCCTGGTCTTGGATTGTTCGAAATACTGAGTCAGAGGGACTCTTTGGGTCCCTGCGGGAACCCAATCAACTATACGCGCACAAGCCCTTTCTCCCAAGTGACCACAGCTGTAACCATAGGTCTATGCCTTCGCGATTCAGATTTCGGGGATATCCTAAAATCTTTATTCAACTTTTCCTGAAGCACGTTCCTCTGAATCTCTTGCTTCTGCCACGCGTCTCTTCAGATTTTCCAGATCCACGATGGTTTAGGATTCATGACTTCACGAGACTCTGGGTTTCTCGCCCTCGAACTTTCGAAAATCCAATTCCCAAATTCCTTAATTTGCTGCCACGAATTCTCCTCGCGATCAATGACTGAGATGCATTCGTAACTTTGGACTTCACAACTTTGCTTTCGTCAAGCCTTCAAACTTTCCAACTCCTGAAGTGTCAAAACGCCTTACGGATATCCTCCATGTAGCTCCCCCAAATATGACGATATGGAATTGTTAGTCTCTCTCATAGAACGAAACTCGTCCACTAATTCTAATGGAAACTTCAAGGACTTTTCTCCATGAAGACTTTTCTCCTACGCTTAGCTTACATGGATTTCTCTTGTTCCTATGAACACTCTCTTCAACACTTAGTCAAATTCTTGATCTGTGCACACCTTGCAATAGATTTTCCTCCACAACTCCACTTTTCCTTGCACATGACTTCGCACTCCTTGTGACTGTTCTCCAACCGCTTCTTCCTTCTGTGATTGAAATCACGCTACTCCTCTTTGATATTTTGAGTCTAAAAACTCAATCACGCACTCCTTGCAGACGTCGATGCACTCCTTGCATACATAAGTTTCACGCTACCTCTTCTGAGCTTCGATTCGAAACTAACTTGGTGACGCACTCCTTGCGGACACTATGCACACCTTGCACTCGCTTGTAGAAGAGAAATAATTGAAACTTATTCAATCTTCACAGTGAATCATATATTCAACCCTGTAAATACATTCATGGATACAAGAACAAGGAAATAACAAAGAATTGAAAATATCTGAGAGTCTACCATTCACTCATACCGATAGACACAATAAAAACACACATTGGGACAATATTCCTCTGCTATATTCATTCAAATGAACTTTACATACATTCATACATAAATTCTCTATAGCTCCTAGCTCTTGACTACACTGGAAATCTACACATTTGATTCAGTAGCCTCCCAACAACAACCACTACTGGGCATCATTACAAATGTTTATACAAAGGGGTGCTCTTCGAGCCTTTCCCTCTAACTAATCTACAACTATCCTATTGAAATTAAATGCTTTCAACTACTAAAATTTTATTACAATAAATATCGAGTCAGACAGATAAGAGAGAAAGATCCAAATCTGTATTACGATCCATATCATAAAACAAAATACATCCCCCATTAATTTTACGCGATGGCTCGGCCTCCGATCATTAAAAGATGTTTTATGACTTGAATCCTTTGTTGGATATTACATTAATACACTAATATTTGAAATTCAAAATATTTCAAAACACGCGCGAGTGCATCCAGCTGTCCTCCACGCATACTTTGTTGATGATGCTCCTGCATCATAATCCCTTGGCTAAAAAATTCATGGACTCCTATCCATGAGTTTCTGCACCAACCTTCCATGCTTATGGATCTCTGCTTCACCAACCCAACTGACATCTTCTACTGGTCGTCCTTTCAACTTTACCAAATATTCAAAATATGTTCTTCTTTTGGTCTTCTTACCAACTTGTTGATATAAGAACTTCTCCATTTGAGACTTCTCTACTACATGCATCTGCTTTCTCCACTAGATCTTTCTTTGATCTTCGGCTCTTTCGGCTCCATCTTCCCTATATAGATATAGGTCTATAGTATTGAATATGGGCGATATACCCACATCTTATGGCAGCTCTATTTCATAAGCATTCTCTCCAGATCTTCTCAGGATTTTACACGGTCCTATCTTTTTCAATTTCAACTTGTTATATGTTCTCCTCGTGAACCTCTCCTTCCTCAAGTGTGCTAGAACTTGATCTCCAACCTCAAATTCAAGTTTTCTCCTGTGTTTATCAACTTTGTGCTTGTATTCATTGTTGCTCTTCTTCAACTACTCCCTGATCTGATTATGAAGTTCCTGCATTTCTGTAGCAAAGTCTTCGGCTCCAATGCTCCTAAACTCGCTCTTCTTCAGATCTCTTAACTCTGAAACTCTTCTCGTATTCATTCCATACATGATTTTAAATGCACTCTTCCCAGTGCTTCTATTCACTGAGTCATTGTACGTGAAATACACTTGTGCTAGAATTTGATCCCATTGACTATGGTGTTCGGTGACCAAACTCCTCAGCAAATCTCCTAAGCTTCTATTCGCCACTTTGGTATGTCTGTTAGTTTGTCAATGATATGCAGAACTACAAGATAGTTATGTCCCTAACTTTTTCCATAATGTCCTCCATAAATGACCAACAAACTTGGTATCCTTGTCTGAAACTATACTCCTGGGAAATCCATGGACTCTCACAACCTCTTTGAAAACCAAATTTGCAACATATGTTGCATCACTGGTCCTCTGGCATGGGGTAAGGTGTGCCTTCTTCAAAAATCTGTCCACTACCACAAATATGGAATCACTTCCTCATTGTGTTCTTGATAATCCCAACATGAAATCCATCCTTATTTCATCCCAAGGCATCTCTAGAATAGGAAATGGATGATACAAACCAGTGTTCTGCTTCTTCCCCTTGGCATACTGACAAATCTTACATTTGTTTACAAATCTTTTCACCTCTTCTCTCATACCTAGCCAATAATATGAACCAATTAATTGGGCAAATGTTTTGTCATGGATGAAATGTCTGGTTAGAACTCTGCTATGCTTTTCCTTCATCAAATTCTCCCTCATCGAGCATCTTGGTATGCACATCTAACACCCTTTAAACAACAACCCATCCTGAATCAGATATTCAACCCACTAGCTTTTGTCTCTGAGTACAGGATTCAAACATGCTTCATATTCCTCTTCAAAATCTAGATCACTATGGTACATTTCCTTAAGGTGATTAAAACCCAAATTTCTGACCTAAAATTCCTATAGAATTAAAATTCTCCTGCTCAATGCATCAACAACCTTGTTAGCATTACCATAAATGTGTTTAATAACAAAAGTGAATTTTCGCATAAATTCTATCTACTTGGCATGTTTCTGATTTAGCTTCCCTTATCTAGTTATGAATTACAAAGCTTGGTTATTGCTAAAAAAAAAAATTCCTTTGGTACGAGATAATGCCTCCATTTCTTAAAGTCTTCAATTAGGGCATAGAACTCTTTGTCGTATGTGGAGTACTTATTCTTGGCTCCATTCATCTTCTCACTGAAATATGCAACCGGTCTATTCTCTTGACTTAAGACCGCTCCAATTGCAACTCCACTCGCATCACTTCTCACTTGGAATGACTTTCCGAAATATAGTAAAACCATAATCGATTGTTCCGTTATATTCTCCTTCAATATGTTGAAGCTCCTCTCAACCTCCTCTGACCATTTGAAAGACTTGTGTCTTTTCTTCACTGTATCCATCATTTGAGCACTAATCCCAGTAAAATTTGTGATGAACTTCCGATAAAAACTTTCTAATCCATGGAAGCTTCTCATTTCAAAGGTACTCCTTGGTGACGGCCATTTTCTGATTGCTTTCACCTTTTCAGGATCCATCTTCAATTCATTTGAAGAAATGACAAAACCCAATTAAATGAGATTTGTTTTCATGGAAGAGGATTTTTTTAGATTAATCAATAGCTTCTCTTGCTATAACCTTCTCATCTGTAACGACCCCAATCGTTACGACTACAAGTGACACGATATATATATATATATATTTAAGCAGGAAGGCAATCAAAGACAACAAGTAATCAACACAACTTGACGAAGAACACAGCATACACAATCAGGAAACAGACAACCAATGACCCAACACATTAGCACATCAAGCAACTGGATGAACCTGTGACACAAAGGACAATACAAATGACTACCTTCCCGACATAAGCAAGACAACACCTACAAGCCTAAGGATAACATCAACAATATCGACACAAAGGCCTCAACTACCAGTAACTAGAACCCTCTATGGCGCGCAAAACCAAAATCATTAAGGCGTTACAAAACCAAGAACCAACATCAACTACAATGAACAAATGCCCACATCGGGAAGCACATAATCCATCCAAGTTATCATTCACCTCTATCCATCAGGGCGCACAATGATCCCCTCATCAGGAATCATGTCGTCTCCAGGCGCTGGGCATGACAATAACCATGGCACAACATAACATAACTGGACCCTTAACCCAAGTTGAAATCAATGCGCTAGGAGACCAAATTAACTATCTAACCACACGACGACTAACACTAGCACCTAACCGACGAGTCAAAAAGGTGACTATGACATTCATACAACATAATAATTTCCTTGCGCAACAAATCAATCTGTACACAATAAATAATTATTATTAAACAATTAGTTCATTGCAACTATTTCCAATCCTAAAATCAAATAAGTATATATCGCTTTCCTTTGAAACTAAAATCGCTATTTGGTAAAAATGAAACTATACGAATCCGTTGTCTTATATCTCTATTTAAAACTGAAATTAGATCGCTATCTTATGAACTTGCTATCTTAAGAATTTGCTAAATGAAATTGAAACTATATTTCTACCTTATAAAAAAAATTATGTCTTTTAAAACAAAAACTATACATCGAATATAATTGTTTTAGTGAAACTGAAATAGCAAATTATTCATATTACAATATATCGAATACATTTGAAATTTATGTGACTTATAAATTCAATATATCGCTGTGTTGGGGTAACTGTTGTGAATAGTTTGGAAAAGGTGTGATTTCCAATCAACCATATCATTGTGATACATTACAACATTGCTGACTAAATAATACCAAATCATTGTCTAACATTACCCAAAAATTGTTGTCTACAAATATAGTTGTCTAGATCATGGGGATGCGCTTCCACAGGATGTATAAAATCGCTTACCCACATATTAAGAATGTTGCCAGTGTATTAAAATGCAGCCAATGTACATGTAAAACACAAAGTAAATTAAATGATGATGCTAGCAGAGAATATATAGGTGAATCGCAGAGCTAAAAATATGATGTAGCGGTCATTTAATTCATGGAAACGTTGTCAATAAATAACTATCATAAAAATGCTATGAATATAAAAAAAAACCCTTGTCTATTCCAACAGTATCACTCTCTATTTAATGGAAACACATATTTAAATTTATGGGTTGCTTAAGCGTAGAAATAAATGAATGTAGAGATAAGAGGAATGCAGATATCCATGATATTAAATACGCTACCTAAGATTCGCTATCAACAACACAAAAAACATAGGTGACCATGATATTAATTCGCTAGAAAATCATAATGAATTTCACTGGTATATCACCATGGAAATCATTGGTATACTACAGGTATATCACAATGAAATTGCTTGGTAAAAATGAAGGTATCTCACCATAAATTTGTGGGTAAAAATGCAGGTATAAAACCATTCCAACGCAGGTAAAAACGCCATCCAAAAATACAACAATTCGTAGACAAATCCAAAAAAACACAGACTTATTATTTAAAATGAAACACAGACATAACCAAAGGAAAAATGCAAACGTATCATTTAATAAGAAGACATTGACATAAATAAACTCATGGTCATAGTATAGATTAGTCCGTCAAAAATCTATTTACAACAACCAATACCACAAAGTCTCACTCAGTAAAAATTCGTGATCATTCATATGTAAGAACACAATCTAAAGATAAAATCGTGGGCCTAACAATATGTGAGAAGTCCAACTGTCAATTTTGAAGATATAAATCATCAATCATCGAGAGTCAAAGTCATTCCACACACAAATTTTTCAACACAAGCGCCAAGTCAAGGAAACAGCCCACGGGACCTCGATTTCTAGTCTGAAATTATTGGGTATAAACAAGGTCGTTGTCTGAAAATCCTGGGTAAATATAGTTAAATTTGTTGTGGTTAATGTAGTCCAAATGGAAATTTGCAGTTAAAAATATATGGCTAAACAAACTAGCATACAATACTTATCCATCATATCACTATACAATACGTCTAACATCATCGTCAATATATTTTATATCCATTAACATTATTTCCACCCATTAATAAATCAAATTCCATTAAATTGTTGTTCCTTAAATCGTTGGGTAATATAAAATATGAAGTATAAATTCGATCCCTATAAAGTGTACTGCCTATAAATATAAAAAATGTTGTCAACAATCACCTATTCGCTAATTACAGTTCACATATAATTCATTGTGGTTTATCAAAACACAGACACAGTAAATTCGCAGACACATCTGAAATAAACGAAGACATTAACATATTAAAACACTGAGATTTACCGATCAAGGCGTTGGGATTCATCAATCAAAATGCAAGGTTTTATCATCGAAAAAGTAGAAGAATCCAATCACAAGGAGGCGAGGGACCAATCGTTCAGCCATGAATCAATCGAAAATGCAAGTATACTCATTCACAAGAATGCGCAAGGATTAGAGATCAATCAGAAAAGCAGACATAAGAAAGGGATAGACAATTGGGCAAAATTTATCCTTCACTCATCATCCATGCACAAGAAAGAAGGGCATTTGAATATATAGGTCTTTAAACATAGAAGTGTTGACAGTCGATTCGGCTCTTGGCCGACTACTTAGGCATAGACTGATGACTAAAGAGATAAGGGACATAAGATAAAACACAAATTTCTTCGTAATATTCAATAAAACAAACATAGAAAAGTCATAGCAATCCGAGTTGGGTTTTCCAAGTGAGTCAGTTTAAATGCAACAAGCGTAAGGTTGGGATGACTTTCAGTTCATTGATTATAAAATGTTGAATAAAACATAATCTTTACATAAAAGAAGTACAGTAACAAAAGCGTGGGAACAATATTAATCTACCATTCAAACATAAATGCATGCGTACCATATCCAAATGTGACAACTCCAATTTGTTGTCCCATGTGCACTCTGTCTAGCCCCCACTTTCCAATCGATGTGACCTGACAGGTACCTCCCATCCAATGCTAGCGGTACTCTTCTTCCCCCTGAGCAGCAAAGGGGCCATGCACACAATACCAGAGAACCACTAGGACCTAGCTCACCTTGCAAGGTTGAGATACCACTCGTTACTCGAGCTTGGTATCCAAACTCCCACAGGATAAGTCAATCAAGACAAAAATTCAGCAGTGTAACGTTACACATAAAGATGATATCCATACTCCTCCTCCTCCATACTTTTTATAGAATTTTTCAAGTAACTAGTTTCCCAAATTCTCATTAAATTCCCTTTTCATTTAATTAATTAGGAAAAACCTCCCTCGTACACATGTCACCCATCCTATAGTTGCACCAAAAATTCATTTTTATTAATTAATTAATTATTCCTATTTCCCTCACCCCCCTAAAAGAATTCCTAAAAACGCTCCTAGGTGTCCAAAAATTCCCTTACACTTCTTAAATGACTTACGCCTTACTTAATTCCTAGTTGAGTTCAAAAATAACAAGTTCCCAAGGCAAAACTCCTTACTAAGTTAGACATTCAACTTTTTCTTATGTTTCCCCTTTTCTTTATGTTTCCCCTTTTTCCTTTAGTTTCCTATTTCTTTTAAGTTTCCCACTTTTCCCTTTTTAACTAAAAATCAATTTAGCAAGTGTAGAAAAACAAGCATTTACCCCTTTTTCTTTTTAATTAAAAATTGAATTAGCATATGAAGATAAAACAATAATTTCCCTTTTAAAATTTTAATCCCCCATTATAAATTGATTTTAATAATTTAATTGAATTTCTTACCCCTTTCTTGTTATATGTTTAATTATGATTATTATTTTTGACCACATGTGTTACTTAGACCTAGATTTTAATTTCACAAGGTTGGGTGACATTTTTAATTAGGGAAATCATTTTTAAATCTTACTTATCACATCATTCATTTTAAGGTCGACTAGGTTTATTCACTTACCCGTTGAAATCACGACATTCCCTTCAGGATTCACTAGGTTCTTCAAGGGTGCCACTCACCTCTTGAATGACTTGGTAGACATCAAAAACCCCTCGAGTCAATACTCCGCCAGGTGATCTTGTGGGAGACTAAGGACCTCTAAGGAATAAGGCCCTTGTCTTATTGCATGCCCCTTAGAATCATCATGAGCGACTGTCGCAGTCTACCCTCATGACATCGTGGGTCTTCTTGAACTAGGTAGTCGTTAACCTATAGTTCGAGCCACGACGGGAGTGCTAGTAGGTTGTGGCAGGGCTACTCCCACATCTCTCTCTGAAAGTCTCTGGATGTCATTCATGACCCCTCTACTTCACATGTGAGTCGGGTCGACAAGCTATCGTCAGCTTGCATCCATCAACAAATCATGTCAGCAACAATAATCAATCATCATAACATCTAATCATATGTACATGTGTCACATCAATAACATTCAAACCCAACAGTCCACTCCCTCACTTGATCTGGATTCCAAGGGGTTTCATCAATGCCTCAACATCCTCAATGTCCAAAGTGCTACACACTCAAGAGAACCCAGTCAATAGCAACTATCTATGAATACAACAAATTAACATATCATCAATCCATAATGTCTCATAATCATAATCGAATGACCAATAATATAGTAATCTGAATCACTTGCAACCAAGTGTCCTCAAAGAATAAGTTCACTTAATGCACACAAGAGTGGGATGTTACACACACCCCCTCTTATTTTAAACTTCGTTCCAAAGTTTCACAGTATATAAGTGTCAAAATAAAGTGTATCATAGTATCATAAGTCTATCCATCAACAAAAATGGAAATTGTTGGTGCATATCATATGCGTCCTCCGAGGTCACTGAGTGCAGACTATAGTTGTCCCACTAAACCTTGACTTGGTCTACTATTCGACGTCGTAGATGTTGAATGCAATGGTATAGGATGCGGATTGGCTCATCCGTGAGCGCACCCTCATCCGATACCTGCAAGGTACTCAAGTCAAAACATGTGTAGGATCACTAAGATAATGTTTCAAACTGAGACGTTAAAGACATCGTGCATACACCTCAAGGATCAAAAAAGACTATTCAGTAGGTCACAACCCTTTTCTTTCTACAATATCACAATATCCCATAAACCTAGGAGAGATTTTAGCACTGTTTCCAAACTTGATCGAACTCTTATGCAATTTCACTCGCAAGAAGACTTGATCGCCAACTTCGTAACTACGATCGACATAGCGTGCATCGGCATAACTCTTCTGTCGATCCTACACTTCCTTGATCCCTTGTCTTATATTTTTCATTTAATCTTCCATTTCTTAGATCACTTCTGGCCCCACCAGGACCCTATCCTCAAGCCGATCCCAACTCAAAGGCGTCTGACATAGTCGCCCGTAAGGAAACTTGAAAGGCGCCATCTTAATGGTTCTTTGATAACTGTTGTTATATGCAAATTCTACTAGTGGCAAGAATTCTTCCCAACGCTTATGTTGGTCCATAACGTATACGAAAAATGTCCTCTAGGATTTGGTTTGTTTGTTCGGTCTACTCGTCTGTCTCTGGGTGATACGCAGTACTAAATTTAAGTTGGGTTCCCAAGATCTCTTGGAAACTAGTCCAAAATCGTCTAGTAAACATCGATCCTCGATCGGATGTAATCCTCTTACGCATGCCATGTAGCCTCACAATATCAGTGATGAAAACTCTAGCTATATCAAGTGCTTGATATGTCACACGTACATGAATAAAATGAGCACTCTTCTTCAGAGTTTTGACTACCAGAAAAATAGAGTCGTGTCTCCTTGATGTCAGTGGCAATCCAACAATGAAATCCAACGAAATAACCTCCCATTTCGATTTAGGAATAGCGTGTGGCTATAGTAATCCTTTTGGATGTTTATGTTTAGCCTTCACCTGCTGACATTCTAGACATCTAGCCACATAGTTGACTATGTCTTCCTTCATTCCTTTCCAGAAGAATAAGGGTTTAAGGTCTTCCCTCATCTTTGTGACTCCCAGATGAGCCATGTACACTGCTATGTGAGCCTTGTTTAGGATTAAACTCCTCAACTTGTCGTTCGATGGTACGTAAATTCGATTTTTAAATCTGAATAATCCATCATCGTCAAACGTAAATCCTTCAAATCTTGGTACCATCATTGTGTTTTGTGCGATTAAATCCTTGACCTCTTTGTACCAGTTATTGTCACGCTATAAAGTTAGAATCTTTTCATGTAGATTAGTTTGAAGAGGGATCACCGAAAATATGTGCGGTCTCCAACTCAACACATCAACTACTCTGTTCACTATTCCCTTTATGTAAGTAATCTCAAAATTGTACTAGCTAAGTAATTCTGAACAACGTCGTTGTCACGCGTTCAAGTCGCTTTGCGTAAATATGTGTTGTAGTCCACAGTGGTCAATTTTTAGTTTGAATTTCCATCCAATAAGGTAGTGTCTCCAAACTCTCAAGGCATAAACAATGCCTAACAACTCCAAATCATGCATCACATAGTTCTCCTCATGCCTTCTCAACTTTCTCGACATGTAAGTGATCACTCGACCATATTGCATCAAGACTCTGCCTAAGCCTTCCTTGGATGCATCAGTGCATGCCAAGAATTCCACATCCATGTCAGGGACCTTCAGTATCGGTTTCGTTGTCAACAGTTCCTTAAGCCTCCAAAATGCCTCCGCACATTTCTCGGTCCAAACAAACTTCTTGTTCTTCTTCTGCAATTCTATAATCGGATTTGCTATCTTTGAGAATATGTCGATGAACCATGGATAGTATACTGCTATGCCCATTAAGCTACACATTTCTGGGACATTCATCGATGCATGCCATTCCATAATAGCCTCGACCTTTGTTGGATCCACGACGATACCTTCACCGGCTATGACATGCCCTAAGTAGTGAATCTTCGATTGATAAAACAAGCATTTGGACAGTTTCCCATACAATTTTTTCTCTCATAGACACTGTAGTTCCAAGTGCAAATGCTCATCATGCTCCTCCACCATCTGAGAGTAAATCAAAATATCGTCAATGAATACTTAGATGAACTTTTCCAAGTACTCGCGGAACACCCCGTTCATCAAACTCATAAATACCCCTGGAGAGTTCGCCAGTCTAAAAGGTAAAATAGTAAACTCGTAATGTCCAAACCTCGTCTTAAAGGAAGTACTAGGGATGTCATCCTCCTTGATCCGTAACTAGTGATACCATGATCGCAAGTCAATATTTGAAAATTCCATCGTGCCTTTCATTTGATCAAACAGATCATCAATCCTTGGCAATGGGTACTGATTTTTTATCGCTTCCTTGTTCAATTGATGATAGTCAATGCAGAGTCCTCATGACCCATCCTTCTTTCGTATGAAAATAAAAGGCACACCCCATGGTGACACACTTAGATGTATAAGTCCCAGGTCCAACAAATCCTGTAACTTCGAGGTCAACATTCGATTCGACATTCTTACTATCCGTTAGTCCTTGGTTTTAGGACTATGGTAAATTCCAATTCGCTCTCTGGCAGAATCCCAGGTAACTCCTTAGGGAAGATGTCCACAAACTCTCTCACCACCGGAAGGTGTTCTATACTTTCTGCTACTCCCTTATTGTTTCACGCAAGGATCACATAAATCTTACATCCCTTGCGCATGCTCTTCCGTAGCTGCAAGGAAGAGATGAACCTCGAAGAAACTCCCTAGTTCCGACCTACAATCACATGTCTTTGTCCCTCATCAATGACCAAGCTCAATTGTTTTGTCTTACAGTTGAGTATCGCCTCATACGATTCCAACCAGTCCATACCAATCACAACATCATAAGATCCGAAGATCATGACGTACAGGTTGGCCCTGGTGACAAACTCTCCCATGTTAAGGCTACAACCCATAACCTTCTCTCCAACCTTGTTTTTGGATCCCAAAGCCATCTCTACGAATCTAAACTCATCTCGTTCGATTGACTTTACCTTAATTATTTTTAGCGCTGCACCAGAAATGAAACTCTCAGTATCACTGGGATCTATCAAAATACTAAGGGTCTAGTCAGCGACGGTACCTGACGTCTCGAGCACAGTCGACTGGTGCTTTGTCTGGAAGTTATTCACCACTGCAAGAATCTGATGGGCCTTGCCCAAAACTCCCACAGTAGTGGTTCCGGCTGATCCAGATGCTCCGGTCCTCTCCTCTGGGTAGTCACGCTGGTAATGTGTCTCCCCACTATCCAACACACTTTCTTCGGTCCAGTATTCCTGGTACCCAAAGTAGAAGTTGAATTATAACATTAAGGCCCAAAAATAACTCATTGACCTTAAGTTTCTTGGTAATTTGGTGTGGAGCATAACAAAGCAACTCCAAAAATGGGCCTCGTACTCGAGCATCGTGCGGCTACCCTATCGTAAGGCATTGAACTCGTTGAGATGATGCTCAATGAATTCCTCTGAAAGATACCTCTTCTGGAACTGTTCCTCGAATAGTTCCCATGACATGTCTTTGACGACCATGTTCAAATGCGATAGGAGCGTATTCCACCATAGAATGGCGCTCCCCTTCAGTTATGGACCGTGATGCAGACCTTCATGATGGAAGTATATTCGTGAAGTGAAAAGAACATCACCATACTCCCACCATGCCTCAATGGCTGTGCCATCTGGAGCACCAAAGAACTCAGGAAATTTGACCTTCTCGAGTTCGTAGTGAATACTAATGGTACTGGATGGGCATGTTATGGACCCTCAGGTGTACAGGAGCCCTGGCCTCATCTCAGTACAAATGGTGAATCAAGGCCTCTAACAATCTCTGGAAGGACCTTATTAGACCATCATCATCCCTTGCAACAATTGAATCCAACCTAAGGATTTGTTCTTCCCCTTGGGGATTAGACTTTAAGGGTGCGAGCACCACTGGAGGTGTCACACCTCTTTCCATGACACCATGCGGTGAACCTCTCTGGCGTCCTCTAATCAAGGTCATCGCATGGATACGTTAAGGTTTTAATTAGTGCTAGGTTAATACTAAAGGGTTTATTGCAGTGTAAATCCTGGCGATCCATAGTCGCAGGCTTGAACCCACTCTGATACCTTATGTAATGACCCCAATCGTTATGACTACAAGAAACACATTTTATTTTTTTTTTAAGCAGGAAGGAAATAAAAGACAACAAGTAATCAACACAACTTGACGACGAACAAAACATACGCAATCATGAAACAGACAACCAATGACCCAACACATTAGCACATCAGGCTATTGGACAAACCTGTGACACAAAGGATAATACAAATGACTACCCACCCGACATAAGCAAGACAATGCCTACAATCCCAAGGAAAACATCCACAATCCTGACACAATGACCTCGATGACCAGTAACTAGAACCCTCTATGGAGTACAAAACCAAACTCATTAAGGAGTTACAAAACCAAGCACCAACATCAACATCAACTACAATGAACAAATGCCCACATTGGGAAGCACAAACTCTAACCAAGTTATCATTTTCCTCTATCCATTAAGGTGTGCAATGATCCCCTCATTAGGAATCATGCCGTCTCCAGGTGTTAGGCATGAGAACAACCATGGCACAACATAACATAATTGGACCCTTAACCGAAGCTGAAACCAATGCGCTAGGAGACTGAATTAATAATATAACTACATGATGAATAACCCTAGCACCCAACCGACAAGTCAAAAAGACGACTATGACATTCATACGACACAATACTTTCCTTTCACAACAAATCAATCTGTACATAATAAATAATTATTATTAAACAATTAGTTCGTTGCAACTATTTCCAATCCTAAAATCAGATAAGTATATATTGCTTTCCTTTGAAAATGAAATCACTATCTAGTAAAACTCAAACTATATGAATTTGTTGTCTTATATCGCTATTTAAAACTGAAACTGGATCGTTATCTTATGAAATTTCTATCTTAAGAGTTCGCTAAATGAAACTGAAACTATATCGCTACCTTATAAGAATTTCACTATCTTTTAAAACAAAAACTATACATCGAATATAATTTTTTTAATGCAACTAAAATAACATATTATTCATATTACAATATATCGAATACATTTGAAATTTTTGTGACTTATGAATTCAATATATCGCTGTGTTGGGGTAACTACTGTGAATATTTTGGAAAAGATGTGAATTTCAATCAACTATATCATTGTGATATATTACAAAAATTACAACATCGCTGACTAAATAATACCAAATCATTGTCTAGCATTACCCAAAAATTGTTGTCTAAAAATACAGTGGTCTAGATCATGGGGATGCACTGCCACAGGATGTATAAAATCGCTTACCCACATATTAAGAATGTTGTCAGTGTATTAAAACACAACCAATGTACATGTAGAATGCAGAGTAAATTAAATGATGATGCTGGCAGGTAATATATAGGTGAATCGCAGAGCTAAAAATCCGATATAGCGGCCATTTAATTCATTGAAACGCTGTCAATAAATAACTATCATAAAAACGCTATCAATATATAAAAAAACTATCTCTATGCCAACAATATCACTGTCTATTTAATGGAAATGCAAAGTTAAATTTATGGGTTGTTTAAGCACAGAAATAAATGAACATAGAGATAAGAGGAACACATATATCCATGATATTAAAGACGCTACCTAGGATTCACTGTCAACAACACAAAAAACACAGGTGACCATGATATTAATTCGCTAGAAAATCACAATGAATTTCATTGGTATATCACCATGGAATTCACTGGTATACTACAGGTATATCACAATGAAATTGCTTGGTAAAAACCCAGGTATCTCACCATAAAATTTGAGGGTAAAAACACTTGTATAACACCATTCCAACGCAAGTAAAAACGCCATCCAAAAATACAACAATTCACAGACAAATCCAAAAAAACACAGACTTATTATTTAAAAGGAAACACAGACATATCCAAAATAAAAATGCAGAGGTATTATTTAATAAGAAGATGCTGACATAAATAAACTTGCAGGCACAATATAGATTAGTCTGTCAAAAATCTATTTACAACAAACAATACCACAAAGTATCACTCAGTAACAATTCATGATCATTCATATGTAAGAACACAATCTAAAGATAAAATCGCGGGCCCAACAATCTGTGAGAAGTCCAAGTGTCAATTTTGAAGAGATAAATCATCAAGCATAGAGAGTCAATGTCATGCAAGACACAAAGTTTTCAACACAAGCACCAAGTCAAGGAAGGAGCCCATGGGACCTCGATTTCCATTCTGAAATTGCTGGGTATAAACAAGGTCGTTGTTTGAAAATGATGGGTAAATATAGTTAAATTTGTTGTGGTTAAGGCAGTCAAAAGGAAAATTTGCAGTCAAAAATAGATGGCTAAACAAACTAGCATACAATACTTATCCATCATATCACTGTACAATATGTCTAAAATCATTGTCAATAGATTTTCTATCCATTAACATTATTTCCACGCATTAATAAATCACAGTCCATTAAATCATTGTTCCTTAAATCACTGGGTAATATAAAATATGAAGTAGAAATTCGCTCTCTATAAAGTGTACTGTCTATAAATATAAATATTGTTGTCAACAATCACCTATTCACTTATTACAATTCACATATAATTCATTGTGGTTTATCAAAAAATAGGCACAGTAAATTCACAAATACATCTTAAATAAACACAAATTTTAACATATTAAAACGTTGAGATTTATCAATCAAGGCGTTAGGATTCATCAATCAAAACGCAGAGTTTTATCATCCAAAACATAGAAGAATCCAATCACAAGGAGGCGCAAAACCAATCGTTCAGCCATGAATCAATCAAAAACACACAGATACTCATTCACAAGAAGGCGCAAGGATTATAGATCAATCAGAAAATAAAAATGCAAAGATAAGCGAGGGATAGACGACTGGGAAAAATTTATCTTTTACTCATCATCCATGCATAGGAAAATAGGGAATTTGAATCTATAGGTCTTTAAACACCGAAGTGACAATCATCGATTCGGTCCCTGGCCGACTTCTCAGGCACAGACTGATGACTAGAGGGATAACGGACATAAGATAAAACACAAATTTATTCATAATAATCAATAAAAAAAATAGAGAAAAGTCATAGCAATCAGGGTTGGGTTCGCCAAGAGAATCAATTCAAATGAAACAAGCGTAAGGCTGGGATGACTTTAAGTTCATTTATTATAAAATGTTGAGTAAAACATAATCCTTACACAAAATAAGTATAGTAGCGAAAGCACAGGAACAATATTAATCTTCCATTCAAAAATAAACACATGCGTACCATAGCCAAATGCGACAGCTCCGAGTCATTTTCCATGTGCACTCCATCCATCTCCTGCTTGCCGACCAATGTGACCTCATCAATACCTCCCAACCAATGCTAGGGGTACTCTTCTTCCCCCTGAGCCCCCCCAAGTCGCAAAGGGGCCATGCACACAATACCAGAGAATCGATAGCACCCAACTCAGCTCGCAAGGTTGAGCTACCACTCGTTACTTGAGCTAGGTATCCCAACTCCCACAAGATAAGTCAGTCAAGACAAAAATTCAGCAATGTAACGTTACACATAAATATAATATCCATGTTCCTCCTCCTCCATCCTTTTTATAGAGTTTTTCAAGTAATTAGTTTCCCAAATTCTCATTAAATTACATTTTCATTTAATTAATTAGGAAAAACCTCCCCCGTACACATGTCACCCATCCCCTAGTTGCACCAGAAATTCAATTTTATTAATTAATTAATTATTTTTCTTCCCCTCATCCACTTTGATCCAGGGGATCAAATTTTGCTCAAAATTCAAAGTGCTCGGAATTTCTTCAAATCGAACGAGAGCGTAGGCCTTGTCGTCATGAACCCAACGCAACTCGTGTGGGTTCAAACGAGCATTGAATGAGAGAGATATCGTCTTCTGTTCAAATCGACAAACAGGGAAAAAAAATGTGTTGACTGTACAGTCTGTACGGATGCTGATGTGGAAGGGTCATATGACACGTGGCAGGGCCATACGACACATGGCAGGAAATCGTGTGGACATTTGGCATATGACATGTCTTGTTGGCGACGAATGGGATGGCGACACGTGGCCCAATCAATGGCCGCCACATGTCACCTAGATAGTCGTTTAAAATTTATGTTGTTGGCCGGATTCGACCCTGCGACCTCCGGGCAGGGGTAAAGCATTGGGAAGGGCCGCCCAACTGGTGCGCCCACATGTAGTTCTTAACATATATATGAGTTTTAAATTATTTGAATTTGAAATAATTTGAAATGGGGCGCGGTCCGGGCCGGGGCTAAGCCCCAACCCGTGGTTATATATATATGTCATATGACCATTGTTGTGTGCGTGCATTTAAACCCTGCGGTTATATATATGTCATGTGACCATTGTTGTGTGCACGCGCATTTAAACCCCATGGTTATATATATATATATGTGTGTGTGTGTGTGTGTGTGTGTGTGTGTGTGTGGTTTAAAACTTAACCCCTGTTTGTATTTGCGCGTGATCATGTGGTGGCCCATGTGCCCACAGGCCTTGGCAGTTAAGGGCTAGCGCATAATCGTCCTACAGTTCGCACCATTTGTGTAGTTGCACCCGGTGATGGGTTTTAACACATAAATGCTTGTGGGGGCTAGGTTGAGGAAGCAAGGGTGCATTTTGGGGATCCAGAGACAACAAGTTTGAAGGGGGACTTCCAGGAAGCCTATCTTTTTCAATTTTTGGCCAAATGAGGTGCTGAAAAAGCCCAGCTAGGGTTTTTTGGACGTTCTGAAGCCATTGGAGCCATCTATTTGGCATTTTGAGCATTGTAAAGTACATATTTGAGCACTTTGAGCAAATAATACAAAAGATCCATTGGAAGCTGGACCAGGAGATGTAGCCCAAGAGAGGGGTGAACTCCTTTATCATTTGTTGTGTTATGTGTTTTCTGTTCTCTATTATTTTTTGTTGTTTATATGAATCTTAAATATGTAATTTCCATAAAAGTTGTGTTTGAAAAATTGATCTATTTGCATTTGAACACATGAATTAAAACTTGCAAATATTTTCAAGAATACAAGTCTTCTTCATTTTTAGATCAAGTTGGTATCAGAGCATAGGTTTTTAAAGACTTAATTATTTGCAAGTGTTTTGTTTTCTGATGCTCACAAGGTTGAAACTCATAGCAGGAGAAGGTCAACTTGTAGAGCCAAGTTCTCATCCTTCAAGAAGAAAGATTATATCATCACTGCAAGCTTCAAGGAGACATTCACCAAGTATGGCTCATGACATATTCCTACAAAAGATGAAGATCTCAGAAAGGCTTTCATGGAAATGAGAGAAATGATGAAACTCTTGATGGAAGAAAGGAATACAAGGTTGCAAGGTGAAGGCTCCAATCCTTCAAAGCACAAGGGAGACAGTGGTGATAAAACTCCAAATGGCAATGGAGGGAATGGTGCTTCTCCACCACACTCACCTCCATCTTCTTCTTCTTCTTCTACCAGTTCAAGACCTCTTCCAAATTCTCCAAAAGGATGTGGTAAAACTCCTTCACAAATTCCTTTGTTAAAGCTTGATATTAAATTTGAATTGCCAATGTACAATGGAGAGATAAATGATGAGAAATTAGATAATTGGATTCGTCAGATTGAGGTGTATTGTAGGATACAAAAAATTCAAGATGATGAAACTAAGATTCAACTTGCTTCTTTAAGATTGGATAGTGCAGCACTCATTTAGCGAGAGTCCAAGAATCAAGAGGACATGAAGAAACATGGTAAAATTTTAACCTCTTGGAATGATTTTATTGTTGCAATTAAAAAACACTTTTACCCATTGACATATATGCAAAAAGCTACTATGGATTGGCAAAATTTTAGACAAGCTAAAGGACAAAATGTGCAAAGCTTTACTCAAGAATTTAGGAGAAGAGCTTTGGTTTGGGGAGTAGATTTGTCTTCTCAAGAAACTTTACTCAAATACATTGGAGCTTTACATAGTTATTTGAGACATACAATACTCATGTTTAATCCTTCAAATCTAGATGAAGTTTGTGTTCAGGCCACTCATTTGGAAGCAAGAGGAAGGAATGAAACTCATGAGGGTAACAAGAAGCCTTTCAATCATGGAGACAAAGGAAAGAGTAAATTCAAGGGCAATGGAAAAAAGAATGTTGATGTTAAGAAAGAGGGAGAAAATTTTACATGTAAACATTGTTCAGAAGATGGCCATGATGAAGACCATTGTTGGAAACTTCATCCTGAAAGAAGACCCAAAAAGTTTGGCAACAAAGGGAAGTCAAAGAATGCTGCAATCATACAACATGATTTAGGTTCTGATTCGGGTGATGAAACAAATATTACAGCCATGGGTTATCAAGGTAATGGTTCTATTGCAAGTACTAGTTCTTCAAGTAACAATAATCTCAATGTAACTCGACAAGAAAAAGATAGAATCAAACTTTTTCACATAAGGGTTGTTTCAAAGCATACCAAGATAGATACTCTATTTGATATTGGATCTCAAGCAAACCTTATATATGAAGACACTGTTAAGAAATTAAAATTGGAAACAATTCCACATCCTAAGCCATACCCTCTTGGTTGGATATGTGATAATGCTAAATTACAGGGGACAAGAAGGTGTAAATTTAGGTTTTCTATCACTGCAAATTTTATTGACGAGGTAGAGCTAGATGTTATTCCTTTGGATATCTGTGGTATTGTGTTGGGAAGCCCATATTTATATGATAGAAAAGCAATTTTTCATTGTTGTGAGAATAAGTATCACTTGTTTAAAAATGGAGTTGAGTACATTGTTAGAGCCCATACAAAGAAGATGAATTTATCACTTGTAAATGTGGGACAAATGAAGAGATTACTCAATGCTAGCAAGAATTTTATTCTCTTAATGATTAAACCCAAAGATGATATTGAAAACGAAGTTTTCCAAGGTTGTGATGCAAAGTTGAAATCTGATCTATATGAGGTTGTTAATCAATATGATGAGATGTTTAAGGAATCAAAGGGATTACCTCCAAAAAGGGGTATCCAACATGAAATTCAATTGCAACAAGATTGTCCTCTTCCAAACATTGGTATGTACAAGATGTCAGTCATGGAGAATGCTGAAATCAAAAAACAAATCCAAGAGTTTCTTGACAAAGGGGTCATCGTGCCAAGCACATCACCATGTGGATCTCCAATTGTGTTAGTGCTAAAGAAAGATGGTACATGGAGTATGTGTGTTGATTTCAGGGTTTTGAACAAGATTACGGTAAAGAATCGTTATCCTCTTCCTGGAATTGATGATTTGCTTGATCAATTGAAAGATGCTAAGTATTTTACTAAGTTGGATTTGAGAAGCAGATATCATCAGATTAGGATTGCCGAAGGAGACACATGGAAGACAACTTTCAAAACAAAGCAAGGTTTGTTTGAATGGATGGTAATGCCTTTTGGACTTTGCAATGCACCTGCTACTTTCATGAGAGTTATGAATGATGTCTTAAGGCCTTTTCTTGATGATTGTGTTATTGTCTACTTGGATGACATTTTGATCTTTAGCAAATCTCGTGAAGAGCATGTTAAGCATGTGAAGTAAGTTTTGGAGGTTTTGAGAAAGGAAAAGTTGTTTTTGAAGATGTCCAAATGTGAGTTTGGAAAAACTTCACTTATTTACATGGGGCATATTGTTGGTAGAGGTGAATTGAAAATTGATCCCTCCAAGGTCAAAGTCATATTGGAATGGCCCAAGCCCAACAATGTGATAGAGGTAAGAAGTTTTTTGGGAGCAACCCAACATTGGAGAAAGTTTATTGCTAACTTTTCTTCCATTGCAGATCCATTACATGCAGTGACAAGTGTCAAGCAAGTTTTTCAATGGAGAGGCAAGCAACAAAGGTCTTTTGATACTTTGAAAGATATGGTCAGTTCAATGCCAGTTCTTGCACTTCCAAATTTAAGACAACCTTTTGAAATCCAAACTGATGCAAGCAATTATGCAATGGGAGCAGTCTTGTTACAACATGGTAAGCCCATTTGTTTTCATTCTGAAAATTTTAATGGTGTTGTGATTAACTGTCCTACTTATGATAAGGAGTTGTATTCATTGGTGAAAAGTGTGAAAAAATGGAAACATTATTTGTTGGGGAAAGAAACCATTGTCCACACAGATCATCAACCATTGCAATACTTACAATCACAAACAAAGCTACAACAAGCAAGGCACTTCAGATGGATGGGTTTTCTACAACAATTCCACTTGGTCATAAAGTATAAGAAGGGCATTTATAACAAAGTTGATGATATGCTTTCAATGCCTATTATTAGTGCTTCGGTTATTCTTAAGCATAGTCCTATCATGCATGAGAGTTATGTTGAGCAATATGCTTTAGATGCTGATTTTAGAGAAGTATACGAGACTTTGTGTCATTCTAACCATGTTGAGGAATTGGATTACCATGTGCATGATAATATTTTGTATCATCTTGGCAAGTTATGTATTCCATAGAGTGAAAGAATCAACATAATAAGAGAAGCCCATTCTTCTCTTATTGCTGGTCACTTTGGTGTAGGCAAGACAGTGGCTAATTTGCAAAGGTACTGCTATTGGCCTAAAATGAATGAAATTGTTTCAAGATATGTTTGAAGATGTTCGTTACATGCCACAAGCAAACCTAGCAATCAAAAGTTGGGTTTGTATACTCCACTTCCGGTTCCTTCTCGTCCTTGGGAAAGTATTTCTATGGACTTTGTAGGAGGTTTACCTATGTCTAAATGAAATCATAATTATCTGTATGTTGTGGTTGATCGATTTAGCAAAATGTGTATTTTGATGCCTTGTAAGAAGCAGGTTATAGTTGAGCAAACGACACAAATGTTCTTTCAAAATGTTTGGGTACATTCTGGATTGCCTAATGTAAGTTTTAAACCTGCGAAGTAAAGCAATGCATATAGATTTTTAAACAATACATAAATTAATCAATGGCTCATACACAGAGTACATAGAGATTTTATACTGGAAACCCTCAATCGGGAAAACCTTTCTTATTTTCATTATATCAAATTTCACCATTCGCCATACAATATATACAATGTTTTTAGGTATTCCGTAGATACCAAAATCCTAATCCCTTAATCCGGGATTAATTTATAAATCCACTAAAAATAACAAAAACCGCTAAAGGGATCATTAGATGTAGTTGGTGTATCTGACGCACCCACACACACACACACATGCAAATAATATAACACATACCCAACATTCTCCTACTTGTTGTTTTCTTTGCATCTAGGGGTCCAGGGGATTATATAGTCAACAATCCAGGGCAACAATTCCCATTGTTACTCTACACCAGGAGAACTTTTCTGTGCTCACAGACTTTGTCAACGAATCTGCAGCATTCTTCAAAGTGTCAACCTTTTCCAGCAACACCTTATTTTCCTCAAGCATATCTCTCACAAAGTGATACTAAACATCAATATGCTCTGTCTTTGAATGATAAGCTGGGTTCTTTGCCAGGAATATTGCACTTTGACTGTCACAGTCTAATATCACTACTTGTTGTACCAACCCAATGCCTGAACACAATCTTTGTAACCATAATGCTTCCTTGCTTGCATGAGTGGCTGCCATGCATTCAACTTCTATAGTTGAGAGTGCCACTATAGCCTGTCTTTTTCTCATCCAACTGATTGCTCCTCCAAATAGGTTAAACACATACCCACTTGTATATCTTCTGCGATCCAAATCTCCAGCCTAGTCTACATCAACAAAGCCATGTATGTCCACCACTCTGTCCAATCCCAGTCTTCCTTGGTAGCACAATCCATAACTGGTGGTGCCACAAAGATACCTGAAGACCCTCTTTATTATTGTCCAATGCTCCTTCCCTCATTTTGACATATACCTACTCAAAACTCCCACTGCATGTGCAATGTCCGGTGTAGTAAAAACCATTGCATACATCAAACTGCCAAGGACACTGGCATATGGAACATGGGACATGTCCTCTTCTTCTTCTTGTGTCTTGGGACACTGATCTGCAGATAACTTTACACCTATAGGAATAGGAACCTTGACCGGTTTACTTCCATGCATATTAAACCTCTGCAATATCGTTTCAACATATTTTCTTTGATTCAACCAGAGTTTCATGTTTGCACGATCTCTTTTAATCTCTATTCCCAGAATGAAGTTAGCAGCATCGAGATCCTTCATATCAAATTTGGAGGATAGCTGCGATTTCACCTCCTTGATAACATCCATGTTATTTCCTACCAACAACATGTCATCAACATACAATACTACATAAATGAAGTGATTACCAACATGCTTGGAATATACACAGTGATCAGCCCTACTTCTTACAAATCCCAATCCAAGGATGTATGTGTCAAACTTTTGGTACCACATCCTAGGTGATTACTTCAGACCGTATAGTGACTTCTTTAGCTTACAAGCTAGCTCTTTCTTTCCCTTCACTACAAAGCCTTATGGCTGCTTCATGTAGATTTATTCTTCTAGATCCCCATGTACGAATGTTATCTTCACATCCATTTGTTCCACTTCAAGATCAAAAGCAGCAGCAATAGATAAAAGAAATCTAATAGAAGTTAACTTAGCAACAGGAGAAAAAATCTCACCAAAGTCAATTCCCTCTACCT
>ML814497.1:248017-260938 GCA_009831015.1 Picea engelmannii | reverse complement strand
AGATGATACAACTTCTTTCGAAGAAACAACTTGTTTACCAGGGACTTTGATTGATACAAATTCCCTAACTTATCCCATAGTTCCTTGGCTGTAGATTCTCCCGAGACATTCAACAACACTGAATCTGCCAGGCAGAGTCAAATAGTACTCCTTACTCTTCTGTCCAACTTGTCCCAATCTTCCTTCGACATACTAGTAACTGGTGTACTAGTAGTTTGTGTACTGGTAGGTTGTGTACCAATAGCCTGTGTGCTTGTAGATGGTGTACCAGTAGGCTGTGTACCAATATCCACAACGATCCATTGTTCTTTGTCTACAAGAAGGTCCTCCATCTTGAGCTTCCATAGCTCAAAGTTTTTACCATTGAACTTCTCTATCTCAATTCTAGATGAGCTCACCATTCCTCTTTCTTTACTCGAATCTCCACTACAAAAGCTCCCACTAAACCCAGGTTTATCACAGACCCAAGATAAACTTGATCTATCAAGATTGAGCCAAACCCTCAGCAACAAAGGCATCCCTCTGAAGCCAAAAACGAGCTCTGATACCACATGTAAGTTTTAAACCTACGAAGTAAAGCAATGCATATAGATTTTTAAGCAATACAGAAATTAATCAATAGCTCATACACAGAGTACACAGAGATTTTATACCGAAAACCCTCAACCAGGAAAACCTTTCTTATTTTCATTATATCGAATTTCACCATTTTCCATACGATATATACAATGTTTTTAGGTATTCTGTAGATACCAAAACCCTAATCCCTTAATCCGGGATTAATTTACAAATCCACTAAAAATAGCAAAAACCGCCCAAACGTAGTTGTCGTATCTGACGCACCCACACACACACACATGAAAAGAATATAACACATACCCAACACCTAAATCCATTATTTTGGATCAAGATTCTCGATTTATTGGAAGTTTTTGGTTGAGTTTATGGGCACTCATGGACACCAAACTGAAAAAAAGCACAACTTTTCATCCGCAAACCGATGGTCAGACAAAAGTGGTAAATAGAACAGTGGTGCACCTTCTTCGTGGTTATTGCAACAATCATCCTAAACTTTGGTATGAGCATTTACACTACATTCAACATGATTACAATCGAGCTAAGCACTCTTCAACTCAAACATCACCATTTGAAGCATGTTTTGGTTATTTTCCCAAATCTCCTTTAGATTTTATCTTTGGGAAGGATATTGATATTGATGGTCAACATGACATTGATAGGGCAGAAAAGTTCATTGAACAAATTCAGTCGATATATCAAATGGTGCAAGAGCATTTGGAAAAGAGTCAAGCAAAGTACAAGACAAGACATGACAAACATCGTGTTGATCACAGTTTCCAAGTTGGAGATGAAGTTTGGCTTTACATTAGTAAGGAGAGGCTTAAAGGAGAAGGTAAAAAACTAAAACCAATTCGATATGGTCCTTTCAAGATTATTGACAAGATTGGTAACAATGCCTTCCGTTTAGATTTGCCTCCTTATATGCAAATGTATGCAGTTGTTAATGTTGAGAATTTGAAATTGTATGGGCCTCCCTTGATTGATGATCAAGGAAAGCATGTTCAGATTCCTTCTATAGATGATTTCTCCCTATAATATCTTACAAAACTGCATGAAGACACAATCCTTGATAGGAGAATGAGAACTTCAAAACGAGGAAATGTGGAATATCTTCGAGTTGGTTTTAAAGGCACAAATCCAAGCAAAGCCAAGTGGATTGAGGTTGGAAAGGTGAGGGAGCTATACCCTCATCTTCAGATAGACTGAAAATAGTATTTTGGAGGTCCAAAAGCTTTCCAAAGGGGAGGTGTGATCCAGGGGATCAATTTTTGCTCAAAATTCAAAGTGCTCAGAATTGCTTCAAATCAAACAAGAGCATAGGCCTCGTTGTCACGAACCCAATGCAACTTGTTTGGGTTCAAACGGACGTCAGATGAGAGAGATATCGTGTTCTGTTCAAATCGACAAACAAGCAAAACAAATGTGCTGACTGTACAGTCCGTACAGACCGTACGGATGCTGACGTGGCAGGGTCGTATGACACGTGGCAGAGCCATACGACATGTGCCAGGGCCATATGATATGTGGTAGGAAATCCTGTGGATAGTTGGCGTATGACATGGCTTGTTTGCGGCAAATGGGATGGCGACATGTGGCCCAATCAATGGCCGCCATGTGTCACCTAGATAGTGGTTTAAAATTTATGTTGTTGGCTGGATTTGACCCCGCGACCTCCGGGCAGGGGTAAATCCTTGGGAAGGGCCGCCCAACCGGCACACCCACATGTAGTTCTTAACATATATATGAGTTTTAAATTATTTGAATTTGAAATGATTTGAAATGGGGTGTGGTTCGGGCTGGGGCTAAGCCCCGGCCCGCGGTTATATATATATGTCATATGACCATTGTTGTGTGCACGCATTTAAACCCTGCGGTTATATATATGTCATGTGACCATTGTTGTGTGCACACGCATTTAAACACCATGGTTATATATATATATATATATATATATATATATATATATATATATATATATGGTTTAAAACTTAACCCCTATTTGTATTTGCGTGTGGTCATGTGGTGCCCATGTGCCCACGAGCCTTGGTGATTAAGGGCTAGCGCATAACCATCCTACAGTTCGCACCATTTGTGCAGTTGCGCCCAGTGCTGGGTTTTAACACATAAATGCACGTGGGGGCTAGGTTGAGGAAGCAAGTGTGCATTTTAGCGATCCAGAGACAACAAGTTTGAAGGGGAACTTCCAGGAAGCCTATCTTCTTCAATTTTTGGCCAAATGAGGTGCTGAAAAAGCCCAGCTAGGGGTTTTTGGACATTCTGAAGCCATTGGAGCCATCTATTTATCATTTTGAGCATTTTAAAGCACATATTTTAGCACTTTGATAAAATAATACAAAAGATCCATTGGAAGCTGGACCAAGAGATGTAGCCTAAGAGAGGGGTGAACTCCTTTATCATTTGCTATGTTATGTGTTTTCTATTCTCTGTGATTTGTTGCTATTTATATGCATCTTAAATGTGTAATTTCCATAAAAGTTATGTTTGCAAAATTGATCCATTTGCATTTGAACACATGAATTAAAACTTGCAAATATTTTCAAGAATACAAGTCTTCTTCATTTTTAGATCACACTTAAAAGCATTCCTAAAAATGCTCCTAGGTGTCCCAAAATTCCCTTACACTTCTTAAATGACTTATGTCTTACTTAATTCCTAGTTGAGTTCAAAAATAACAAGTTCCGAAGGAAATACTCCTTACTAAGTTAGACATTCAACTTTTTCTTATGTTTCCCCTTTTCTTTATGTTTCCCCATTTTCCTTTAGTTTCCTATTTCTTTTAAGTTTCCCTCTTTTCCCTTTTTAACTAAAAATCAATTTAGCAAGTGTAGAAAAAAAACCATTTACCCCTTTTTCTTTTTAATTAAAAATTAATTTAGCATATGAAGATAAAACAATCATTTCCCTTTTAAAATTTTAGTCCCCCGTTATAATTTGATTTTAATAATTTAATTGAATTTCTTACCCCTTTCTTGTTATATGTTTAATTATGATTATTGTTTTTGACCACATGGTTACTTAGACCTCGATTTTAATTTCACTAGGCCCGATGACATTTTTATTAGGGAAATCGTTTTTGAATCTTATCACATCATTCATTTTAAGGCCGACTAGGTTTATTCACTTACCCATTGAAATTGCGACCTGCCCTTCAAGGTGCACTAGGTGATCTAAGGGTGCCACTCGCCTTTTTCTGTTTTCCTTGTGTAACATGCCCTTTAGGATGCACTGCATGCTCCAAGGGTGCCACTCGTCTATTTTCATTTTCCTTGCACAACGTGCCCTTCAAAATGCACTACATGCTCCAAGGGTGCCACTCACCTCTTGACTTCCTTGGTAGACATAAAAAACCCCTGGATTCAACACTCTTCCAGGTGATCTTGTGGGAGACTAAGGGCCTCTAATGAATAAGGCCCTTGCCTTATTGTGCACCCCTTAGAATCATAGTGAGCGACTATCACAGTATTCCCTCTCAACATCATGGGCATTTTCGAACTAGGTAGTTGTTAACCTATAGTTTGAGACACAGTGGGAGCGTTAGTAGGTTGTGGCAGGGATGGTCCCACACCTCTCCCTCAAAGTCTCTGGTTGTCATGCATGACCCCTCTACTCCACATGTGAGTCTTGTTTGCAAGATATCGTCAACCTCCATCCATCAATGAATCATGTCAGCAACTATAATCAATCATCATAACATCTAATCATATGTACATGTGTCACATCAATAACATTCAAATCCAATAGGCCACTCCCTGACTCGATCAAGAGTCCAAGGGGTTTCATCAATGCCTCAACATCCTCAATGTCCAAAGTCCTACACACTCAGGAGAACCCAGTCAATAACACATGTCTATGAATACAACAAATTAACATATCATCAATCCATAATGTCTCATAATCATAATCGAACTACCAATAATATAATAATCCGGATCACTTGCAAGCAAGTGTCCTCAAAGAATAAGTTCGCCCTGTGCGTGCAAGAGAGGGATGTTACATCATCACTAGTCTCAACTGTCTCAAATGCTCCTTTTTAGTCTTGCTAAATACTAGTATATCATCTAGATATACAATCATGAACTTACCAATGGAATATCTTAACACTTCATTCATCTACCTCATAAAAGTACTCGGGGAATTTGTCTAGCCAAAAGTCATAACAAGCCATTCATATAACCCCTCATTTGTCTTGAATGCGGTTTTCCACTCATCACCTTCTCTCATTATTATCTTTTGATATCCACTTTTCAAATCTATCTTTGAAAAATAGTTAACTTTGCTTAGGAAATCCATCAAGTCATCCATCCTTGGAAATGGAAATTTGTATCTAATGGTGATCTTGTTTATGGCCCTTGAGTCTGTACACATTCTGCATCCTCCATCCTTTTTCAGACTTAACACAGTCGACACTGCACATGGACTCAAGCTTTCTCTGACCAATCCTTTGTCTAATAGATCCTGAACCTGTCTTTTCACCTCCTCATTCTCTTGAGGTGTGAACTTGTACATTTCTTTGTTCGGTAGGCTTGCTCCTGGTATCAAGTCAATGTGATGATTGATGCTTTTGATAGGTGGCAATGAGTTAGGCAACTCATCCACTACTATATCAATGAAATTCTCTAGTAGTTCCTGAGCCTCCTTAGAAAAATATTCTATTGAAGTACTGGTAAGGATAACCCTTGGTTTCCTCACAACAGTCAACAGCATCTCATGTTCCTTCTTCACTTCATTCAAGAGTTCCTTCCCACTCATGAGAAGTATGCTCATGCTAGATTCATCCTTTACCTTCTTTTCTTCAATTGGCTATAACATGTGTTTCCTACCATTCTTCTCCAAAGTATAGGTGTTTCTTATCCCATCATAAATAACATTCCTATCATACTGCCATGGTCTTCCCAACAAAACATGACATACATCCGTTGGAATCACATCACACATAATTTCATCCCTATATCCTCCTATCTTAAATTCAACCAGGCATTGTTTAGTGATTGTTATCTGATGACCTTTATGCAACCATGAGACTTTATATGACGTCGGGTGTGGAGTCATCTCCAACTATAGATTCACCACCATCTTCATGGATACTAAGTTGTTAGTGCTCCCACTGTCAATTATCACCTTGAAAAATCTGTCCTTCATTTTGCAAGTTGTCCTGAACAAATTGTTCCTTTGTGCTGGAATTTCATTCTCTGGCTCTTGCTTCAAAAGAACCTTCTTCATCATCAAGGATTTCCCATCCTTTGCACCTTCTGCCTCAATATCTATCCTCTATGCTTCCGAAATGTGAGCTCCACCTCCTCCTTCTTTTTTTCTTGGGACAATCCCAAGACATATGCCTTATCTTTCCACGGGCATAACATCTCACATCTCCTCCTCTGTCTCTTCCTCTTCCTCTGGGAAAAGAGTTTCTTCCACCACTCTGCCTTCCTTGGGAACTTCCTCCTCTTTCAGAGTGACTATGTGGTTTCTTTTCCTCGTCTTTGGGCTTCTTTACTTTATCATGGGAAACTCCTTTGCCTATGTTAACTCTTTGACCTCTATTTTGCTGAATCTTTTTCCTGGTCAACTTCTCTTCTTCTTTAAGCACAATTTGATACACGTCCTCTATTGTTCTAACCGCTGCCATGTTGATTTCATCCTAGATATCATATCTCAAGCCATTGATGTATCTGGCAACCTTCTCCTCATCTCTCTCTCTTTGTCCGACCCTGATGTTCAATCTGTAGAACTCCTTTGTGTACTCTTTCACATTCATCCCTTTCTGACTCAGGTAAACAGATTTATTTGGTAATCCTTGGTCATGAATTTTTCCTTTAGCTTGGCTACCATTCGATCCCAACTCTTAATATTATTTTTTCCCTTGCTTCTCCTATCATCCTGCAGTCCATCCCACCATAATGTTGCATGTACTTTCAACCTGGTGATAGCATGAATCACCTTTTTCTCTTCTTCAACATCCTCGTAGTCGAAATACTTTTCCATTTCTCATATCCAATCAATCAATTATTCTGTGTCTAAATTTCCTTCATACATAGGGATGTCCATCTTCGCTCTGGCTCCCAATTTGAAAACTGCTGTTAGCAAGCATTCTTCCACAACATCCTCAGCTACAACTTCTTCGACTTCTACTTCTTCATTTTCTGCCTCGCAGATGTCTCCAGCATCAGGTGCGCTTCTTTGTGTTATTTCCATGGCATCCAACCTCGTACATAATTCTATCATCTCCCTCTCCATAGCTCAGTTGACTATGGGTAGCTCAACATGTCTTCTAGGTGGCATTGTGTTGATGTTTCTAATATCTCTCGCCGATATAAAATTACTTCTCTTCCTACAAAAATCAAATTTTTACTCTCTTTGATACCACTCTGACTCAAACCCCCTTCCCTCCAAAGGACTGCTTCACCTCCTGGTCTTGGATCGTTCGAAATACTAAGTCAAAGAAACTTTTCAGGTCCCTGTGGGCACCCAAACAACTATACACACAGTCCCTTTCTCCCAAGTGACCATGACTATAAATGTGGGTCTATGCCTTCGCGATTTGTATTTCGGGGATATCTCAAACTATTCCTTCAAGTTTTCCCGAAGCACGCTCCTCTGAATCTCTAGCTTCCACCACGCGTCTCTTTGTATTTTCTAGATCCACTATGGTTTAGGGTTCACGACTTCGCGATACTATAGGTTTATTGCCCCCGAACTTCCAGACTTCTGATTCTCGAATTCCTTAATCTTCTACCACGCATTCTCCTCACAATCAACGACTGGGATCTGTTCACGACTTCACTTTCATCAAGCCTTCAAACGTTTCGACCCCCGAAGTGTCGAACATTTTTGGCATAGGGGAAGAACCAAGGTTCATCTCTAATAGCACACCAACAGTCTCTAACTATTGTCCCTTTCAGAAACACCTACGAAGAAGATGAAGTCTCACCCGAAGTAGTAATAGGGGGTTGCAGGACACAGGTGTCTACAACCAGAGGAAATGAAAGTGGAATCAGGGTTCTTTCGAAGAATAAACCTACTTCGCATAGTTATATTTCAGATCTAACATACTAATGCATCATCAGAGTAACAGAAGTAAAGAACACAACATAAATCACTCACAACACAAGATATACGTGGTTCACCCTCTACCTAGGGATATGTCCACAGAACTATGATTTATAATATATTAGGTGAAAGCTTATAGTACTATATGTGCTCTTAGCTTATAGATCTTCTCTCCTTCTCTCTTCTCTGTATCTCCCTCCTCTGTGCACCCAACTGTAGGGTTGATCTTCGCACCCAACTGAAGATCTTACAACACAAACTTCTCTCTCAGTAACAACAACAATCAATCTTCATACATAATCTCTCCCTATCTCTAACCTATCCCAGGTCCTCTTGACATTTATTTATACATTACAATAGCTCAATAACATCCTTAAGCCGAAACCTAGGTGTCAAAACCATAGATACCAAAACCCTAGGTGTCTAAAACCCTAGGTCAACTTTACCCACGTTTTTAGGGCTTCTCCAGCCTGTCTCTCCTTCCTTCCCGTGAGGTTCTCCAAAGCATCTACCCGTGGATTTTTTCGCTTGCTAAGCTTTCCATGATCTGCCTTCCTTCCTGATATGTATTCCTCGATCTCCTCATCCAATGAATTTCTCTCTTGGACTTCGCTCCATCTTTTCTACTTCTTTAACCACTTTGACCTGATCTTAGTCAACCTTCCTTTCGCGTAGTTCATGTTTCACCTTTTCTTCTGTAATATTTTCTTTATTCCATAACCAAGGGCCAACAAAATGCCTTACGACTATCCTCCATGTAGCTCCCCCATATCTGATGATCTGAAATTGTTTGTCTCTCTCCCAGAACGAACCTCGTTCACTGATTCTGATGGAAACTTCAAGGACTTTCCTCCATCAAAATAGTGACCAAAAAATGCTTCTAGTGACCAAAAAATATGGGCCTAATGGTTTAGAACATGTGGGCCTAATGGTTAAGAACATGTGGCATATAGTGACCAAATGATATCAATTGATAAAATATGGAACATAAGAAAGACAAGAGACAAAATGTTTGGTAGAAAAGGTCTCAAGAGATAATCTCATACTTTGTATTCATTTAATGATACAAATATATAATATATCATTGAAACCACCTCAATTTCTCTTACATCAACACCTCATCCATAGATAAGATAAAATGAGGCAAAATAGAAATCTAGAAATATAGTAAAAACTATATTCTTAAATGTGAAATACATTATATAATATACTAGGACTTCATGATTAGTGCTAACATTAAAATGTATCAAATTTAAACATGATAAATTGAATAACAATGTTCAAAAAAATGTTTAATATAAACACTATTTAAGTGAAAAATACATCATAATGACTAATCATAACACAAAACCCATAATCATTAATTATATATTTATAGGCATAATAGTTTATGTTTCAAAATATTTTTTTAATAGTTTGAAATAATAATGTAAAAAACTATAATCATTAACAAAATATATTTATAATCACAATAATCATTAAAATTATATATTTTTAAGTCATGTGATAGTTTTTTTTTTTAAATAATTTATATATTTTTAGTCATGTGATAGTTTTTTTTTTAAATAATTCTTTAATAATGAGAGTTATCAATTTAGTGAAACCTATCTTAAAACAATCTTCATTATTGTGTACCTTTTCATTCTTGAAATTTGATTTCACTAGTTAAATAATCATTATCAATTTAGTGAAACCTACCTTAAAAATATCTTCATTATTGTGTATTTTTTCAATCTTGAAGACATAAATATTAATTTGATTTCACTCATTAAATAATTATTTTTTTCTAACATTACAGAGATTGTGCTAATATTTTTATTTATTATGGAGTAAATTTTACTTTAGATTCAAAATTTATTTTATGTTGTCTATATCAATACACACAAGTTGGAATAACTTTTTATATATGTAAAGGGAAGACAAGTAATATTAATTTGGAAATCATCTTAAGTAACATAACATTCATCTTAAGTAACATAACATTAGAGAGGTTGTGCTAATATTTGTATTTATCATGGAGTAAATTTTACTTTAGATTCAAAATTTATTTTATATTGTCTATATCAATAAAGATAAGTTGGAATAGTTTTTTTTATATATGGAAAGGGAATACAAGTAATCTTAATTTGGAAATATTGATAAGACCCTAAGGTTGTGACGTACAGGTTGGTCCTAGTGTCAAACTCTCGCAGGTTAAGGCTACAACCTGTAACCTTCCCACCAACCTTCGGTTTGGCTCTCGAAGCCATTTCTACAAAGATAAACTCATCATGTTTGACTGCTTTTACCTTAATTATTTTTAGCACTGCACCATAAATAAAACTCTCGGTAGCACATGGATCTATCAAAATACTAAGGGTCTGGTCAGCGATGGTACCTGACGTCTCGAGCACAGTTGACTAGTGCTCTGCCTGGTGGTTATTCATCTCTGCATGAATCTGATGGTCTTTGCCCAAATATCCCACAGTAGTGAGTCTGACTAATCAAGATGCTCTGGTCCTCTCCATTGGGTATTCACGTTGGTAATGTGGCTCCCCACATGTCCAACACCCTTTGTTCAGTCCAGTACTCCTGGTACCTGAAGTAGAAGTTGACGACCCACCAACCTGGAACCCTAGTCTGTTCTGTTGAACATGCCTAGACTGTTGTTGCTGGTGTTGTGGTCTTTGGTAAGGAGTCCACTACCGAGGCATTGGTCGTCGATGTGTAGTGAAAGTGGATCCTGCCTGGAAGCCACAATATCCTAGTGAATGTCTAGCTGGTGTTTGATGCTACTGCACACCACATGACACCTGCCCCACTAGTCTCCCTGGAGTCCTGCATTGACCCTTGCTAGTAATCTCCTCCTCTACTATGAGGGCCTTCTAGAAAACATCATGCAAGGTTTGAGGCATCAAAATCCTAACCTTTTCACGAATGATGACATTAAGGCCAAACACGAACCTGTTGACCTTAAGTTTCTTGATATTCAGGTGAGGAGTATACCAAAGAATCTCCATAAAATGGGTGTCGTACTCGGGCATTGTACTACCACCCTGCCACAACGTGTCGAACTCGTTGAGATGATGCTCAATGAATTACTCAGATAGATACCTCTCCTGGAATGGTTCCTTGAACAGTTCCCATGACATGTCTTTGACGACCATGTTCAATTGCGGTAGTAGCATCTTCCACCATAGACGAGCGCTCCCCTTCAGTTGAAATACTGCCATGCAAACCTTCATGTTGGAGGTATATTCACGAAGTGAAAACAACATTGCCATATTCTCCAACCATTCCTCAGCGGATGTGCCATCCGGGGAACCAAAGAACTCAAGAAATTTGACCTTCTCAATTTCGTGGTGAATGCTACCAGTACCAACCAGAGCACACAGTGGACCCTCAGGGGATGTCTACATGTTGGCCTCATCTCTATCCAAATAGATGGTCAATGCCTCAGACATCCACTGAAAGGACCTCATCAGCCCAACTACATCACCCACAACTATCGGTTCCTGGTCGACAACTTGTTCATCTCCCTGGGAGTTAGACCCCTCAGGCATGGATGTTATTGGGGGCATCACACCTCCTCCCCTAGCACCCCATCGTTTGCCTCCGCGACGTCCTCTAACCATGATTACCTTCACAAATACAAGTCAATTTAATTAGCAACATTATAATCAAATATCTAATCAACGGAAGTCATAGTGATCCCAAGTCATAGGTCGAACCAACTCTGATACCATATGTAAAGACCCTGGCCATTGCGAAAACATGCGATGCATAATAAGTGCATTTTTTTTTTTAAGCAAGGAAGTAACAAAATCAACAGTCAAACAACGCAACTCATTGACGAACACGACACACACAACCAAGCAAATGACAACATAATGACCCAGTGTACTATCACATAATGCAACTAGATGCAACATGTAAAAATCAATTAGACAAATTAAAAATGACTGCCTGCCCATTCTACCCTGCAAGGTTAGGACCTCCAGGACACATAAGAAACTCACAAGCCTATGTTCCCATTGATTTTGACCATTTAAGGTCTCAAGGCTGGCGATTGTTCTGAGGAACAAGGAGTTGTATACATCCCGCCTGACACAAGCAATACCATGCCTACTAAGCTAAGGGACAACATCAACAACCTGACGCAATAAAATCAACTGACAGATGTAACAAGAACCGTCAAAGTGAGCGAGAATTAGCAATCATTGACTTAATCAATTTGCATGGCGCACAAATAAATATTTAACAAACCAACATTCTAGTGACCCTTCAAGGCACACAATGGATATCTAATCAAGGACCATCATTCATATAGACAATAGGTTAATTAACTCATCTATCATCTAAATCTATCATTTGTCAATTAAATTTTTTCGTGCCAGAAACAAACTGAACGACGCGAGCAAGCATCCCATGATGGATCTCTTTAGTAGTGCACCCCTTCTCTAAAGAGTCTACAGCCCTGGGCCCATTGCATGTCACTTAAACCCATTAAACACTTCAAATTTATTAATGATAACAAACTGAATGGCTAATAGCACCACTAGTGATAACAACTGATTGACAACACATAATTAATGATAACAACTAAATGGAAAACAACATAATTTAATGATAACAAATTGATTGGAAACACATAATTAATGATAACATCTGAATGGAAAACAACATAATTAAGGATAACAAACTGATTGGAAACAGATAATTAATGATAACAATCGAATGGAAAACAACATAATTAAGTCAATGAAATAGTTAAACAAATGCAATCTAGTGTGGAAATAAAAATAGAAATTAATAAACAAGTACTCTACATTAATAAATTTCATTCCCGAGTATTCTATGGAGAGACTACTAAAGTAAGAAGAAATACCCATTTACTACTTAATTCCTGCCAAAACATATCTACAGAGATTACATTTATTCACAATTAACCACTCGGTTTAATTTTTGAACAAGTTTTTTATTTAAAAAGAAAGCGAATATGTTCCTTTCACATGGTCGCAAGGGTACCTTAAATTTTGGCACGACTCCCTAAGTATTTAATAACATTAAAGTGGACTTCATACAAAACTGATATCCAAAAATATTCATGAGGATTAAATAAAGATGCAGACTAGCTAAACCTCCAAGTCTACAGAAAGATCATTATCGCACCACATTCCTTCATTAGTTATCATAAGTATACATTATATACATTAAATAAAACCATAATAACACATGTAAAGAGAGATTAAAAACTACATGCAAAATTTTCGAGATTAGATAAATGCATGCACC
>ML814497.1:230427-247993 GCA_009831015.1 Picea engelmannii | reverse complement strand
TTTTGTCAACATAATATTGTTTTTATTATTATTTAAATTATGCTATTATCATTGACGCTGCGACTTATCCTTACATGTGCAATTAAAAAAGAAATGGCAGGGAGTAAAAACAACATTAGTGGTAGAGCAATAAAGAAGTATTTTTTGCCATACCTAGTAAGGAATTTGTTGGGCAATCAAAAACGAAATTGGCTGAGTAAAGCAACCAAAATTGCAGAGCAATAAATAAGTATTTTTATCTATACACAGTAAGGAATTTGTTGGGAAATCACAAACGAATTGGATGAGTAAAGCAACCAAAAATGCAGAGCAATAAGAAGTATTTTTCACTGTACACGGTAAGGAATTCGTTGGGCAATTAAAAACGAAATTGGATGAGTAAAGAAACCAAAAACACAGAGAAATAGGAATTATTTTTTGTTTTACACAATAAGGAATTCATTGGGCAATTAAAAATGAAATTGGATGATTATAAACAACATTAATCACAGAGAAATAAAACATTGGTGAACTGGAGAGGCATCCTCCAAAATCTTTGTGTGGAAGCACAAGTTTGCAGAGAATAAATCACAATAATCGTAGAGGCTAAGGAGGGAATAAACACCCAAGATAGAATTCCTTTTTGGTTAGAGAATGATCCCACACTTATTATCCATGCATAGGAAATCAGGTTATTTGAATCTAAATATTTAACACTATAGTGAAAGACAGTCGATTCTACTCCTGGTCGACTATTCAGGAACGAACTAATAACTTAAGGGATAAAGGAACAGAAGATAAAAACAAAAAATTCTTTGTATGAAAAACAATAAAAACAAACCACAGAGAAGGCATTTGCACTCAAATTTTGGGTTCGCCATTGGAAATCAAATCAAAAGTACAGTGCGCATAAGGTTGGGATAAATTTGAATTCTTTGATCATAAAATGATGGGCTCATCAAGACAAATTCGCTGAAAAAAATGAAGTCTTTGGATAGTATTACACTGAATAATGTTAGAATATAAAGGATGTGCTCATTTTACCATTGACAATATCTCTATTGTCACCCAACCATAGGCTGAAGCCACCCTCCAAGCACCTTAACCTTGACAGAGAATCACTTCGGAAGAAAACCCTAGACTAGATATCCAAACAAAGGGTAGCGCACCTTTCCCCAAGGATAGCGTACCAACAAGAGATGAACAGATAGTCCAAACCCTAGCCAAGATATAGTCCAAGTGTAACTACTAGCTGTAGCAGCTGCAACAACAAATCTCCTCCAAACCTACACAGAAACTAGGCAACTGCAGTGCACACAAGTGCTGCTATGCAATTCGGAAACTGCCTGCCAGAATGAGAACTGGCCTCCTATATTTTTACTAATTTTGGCTAACTTCCTGGGCCAACTTCTCATTCTAGGTATCTGTCTGTTTAGTATATATTATTATTTCTGGCTGAATTCTTCTCTTGGAGGATAAAAACCTAATATAAATTATCATCTTGAGCCGACAAGTCTTCTAGGGTTATTATCCAACTCATTAGGGTTTCTTCTTGCTTCCCGAAGTATTATATCCTTGTCAGGTTTACATGTGGAGGTATTACAAGTAATGGTCTTGAGCACAAAAACATACCATTCACCCGGTAGCATCAACAACATGACTAGATCATGAGAACCATAATCATCATCAGGGTCATTAGCTGCATCATCTCTCAAAACCATACTCTATCTGAGTAATCAGACATGACACTCACTCCATAGATTGATACAAGAGCCATTCTTCTAATCTAGAAGAGTAAATGCTCTGAACCATTTTCCATCTGGGAAATATTTTTCCTTTGATTATCCATCTAACTGATAATCATTTCCAATATTGTTGATAGTCTTCAAGGCAATTGAAACAAAATAGAACACAACTGTGTCTATCCATAGTAATACATAACTACAATCCAGTGGTACACTACCACACCAAGTAGCACATAAGTAGTTGATCAGTAACATATAGTCAGAAACAATGGAACACATCCACCACAGTAGTATACATCTACTGTCATGCAGTCTTCATAACAATCATCTGATATCAACCTGCACAGAAACAATGTTATGATATAAAATGAATCATCTGGGCCAATCTTTTAGTCACATCTATGAGATCTGAAAGAATATATTCCCTCAAAAAGGTAAAACATCAATGATGAGCTATTTGGACTATTCTTCTCAAGCAAGGAAGAATAACTGTCCTGATTTTTGAACCTGGACCATTCCCCACCCTGATTCATTCTTCCTACACTAATCAAAGTGCACCCTAGAGAGACTGTATAAACCTTAAGGAATGCCTGTCCCTGATTATTGAGCCTGGACCATTCCCCACCCTGGGCCATTCCTCATACACTAATCAAAGTGAACCCTAGAGAGAATGTATAAACCCTAAGGAATGAATTTTTGGACCATTTCCTTTGTTAACCACAAGAGGAAAATATTGTCCTGTATCAACCTCCAAAACAGACCATTCCTCATGTTAACCACAATGAGAAATCGTTTTTCAGCAAGGCAGGCCAGTCTTCTTGAGTAACCCTCAAGAAGAGATACTACCCTAGACCACTCCCCATGTTAACCACAATGGGAATTCGCTGTCTATGATACATCAGCAATTTGGACCATTTCCCATGTTAACCACAATAGGAAATCGCTATCCATCAGAAATCTCAATCCACTTTTCAAACTGGAAAGGAAGTTGCTCATCTTGGACCAATTTTCTAACTGAAAATTGATTGTCCATAAATCAACACATATCAGTGCTCCATCCCAACCTGGGAGTCATCTCTTCCTTTTTCAATAAGGAAGTCATCTCCATGAGCTCCAGCTTGAGTACAAAAACTCTTCATTTTTGGAAAGAAGCTTTACCAAAATGTCTACTTATCTTCTCATCTGTGGATATATGTAATGGAGAACCTCTTTCTCCTTTCTGAACTTCATCATAGATAATGTAATGCTTGATTTCAAATGTACTTCGTTCTGGAGCACTAGTTTTCTCTGAAGGCTTTATGTAGCTCTGATCAATAAAGTATATCATTATTGGAACATTGGAACATATCCATGTGGCACTTCTTCTGTCATTATGAGATTTGATCTATTGGGTAATCATCTTGATACAATATCTCTATTATAGATAATCTTCACCACACTTCTGTTGTGCAATGGAGGTTCTTCACCAAGTTATCTTCTTCCATCTACATACAAGGGTCTCTTTCTGGTATGCATAAAATTCTTGAGGTTGTTCTTCATATTCTCTTTGTTCAATTTCTCTGGAGAACATTCTTTGCATTTCTCTGACGTATAATTCCAACTCCTGGATGTTGTGGATGATATAATGACTCATGTGGAGATATGCCTGGTTTACTGGAACAAGTAATCATCATATTCTTCTCCCTCCATATGGGAGAACCTCTAGTTCTAGATCTCGTAATTCTTTCATTCATAAGTCTTCCATACACTGTTCTTCATCACGACTTTCAGTTCCTCTGCTTGATTGTTTTTAGTGAGTTCATATCAGGTTGGTAATCTTGTTATTCTTGATACAATGACTGGTTGTTCTGGCTTCTCTTTATTTCTTGGAATATTCATGTTCTTCTTCATGTTTTTCTTTAGCTCTTGGGTCCATGGAGTTTCTTATAGATTCCATGCCCTAAAGATTCCACTTTTTCCTTTCATCATAGGATCACGGATGTGAATGGAAAACTAGGGATACTTTAAGGCTTCTCTTCGAAGAATACTTCTTCTAAGTTTGAATTGAACACGTATTGTCTTTCATGGTTACTACCATGGATATATACTTCATCATCTTTAATGGATAATAGGATTAGCTCCCTCCTAATCCTTGCTTCAAGTATGAGTGCATATAATCAACTCCCTCCATTTAACAGAGTCCATGCTTCTGTCTGCATCCTTATTGTCTTCTGCAATATATAATTGGCTCTCTCTATCTAACAGAGTCCACGCTTCCATCTTGTTGTCTTCTACAAAACATCATAAGTCTTTCTCCAATTTCCTCTTGATTGTTGACTTCTTTCTATCTTTGCTTCTTCTAAGTATCTCCATGATTTGTTTGTCTTATCTTGCAATAGTTTCCAGATGATTTGCTTGATGTATTTCATTCTTTCATGTATTATCTAATGATGTCAATCCTTATCTTTTTGTTCTTCCATCGGTATAGTTCTTCTTGGAACACATTATCTTCCAGGAGATAGATATGCAAGATATGTGCAAGAACTAAGAAGAGTATTGTTACCTTCAGAAGAAGAAGTCTCTTTTGTCTTGTTTAGTCTTCTTTGTAGGTTCTTTTTCTTTGGCAATTGATGCTTCATGTTTCTCCTTCCTTTTCTTTAGCTTGGGACAATGATTCTTGTAGTGTCCATACTTTTGACAGTTGACACATTGTACTTCTTAAATGTATCTCTCTTGATTTGACTTCCTCCTTGAACCAAACTTCCTTTTGTTCCTGAAATTCTTGAATCTTGTTGTGAAGTATTGATCATCGTACTTCTTTTGGGGTTTCTCTTTTGCATTGATCCTTCATTCTTCTTGAGCACAACAAGTCCAAAGTTCTTCAAATGTCGAATACTCCTTCCTTGTGTTCATGCTTGCGGCAAATGCATCCCATGTCTTGGGAAGACCATTGAGTACTATGTTTACCAATTCCTTCACTGAAGTGATCTCTTCAATAGCTTGTAGTAGATCTCTTAACTGGGAGATCCTCATAAAGTATGATGTTATGTTGGCATCATCATTCATCTTCATGTCACGGAGCTCATTCTTCATACTCATAACTTGTCCAATGTTTCTGATCGAGAAGAGATTTGTTAGGGCATCATACATCTTCTTTGATGAGTCAATATGGGAGATGTAGGGTATCAAGTGGTCTTTTATGGATTCCACTATGATACTCACGGCATTGATGTCACCGTCTTTGAACTTCTCCATAACTGCAATGTTATGTGGTTCCTTCTCTTTTCCTTCTTCAAAATCTGGTTCAACGATCTTTCATTTTATGATATCCAACATTTTATTCTTGGCAAGGGTGAGGTCAATCCTTGTATTCCATGCTCTGAAGTTAGAGGCTCCATATAAATTGTTCTCTAACTTCATAGAATAATTCATGGTTTCTTTGACTTGGTCAAACCCTAGATTTGACCACAAACTCAAACTTGACGTCTTGGCTTGCTGAGAGTACCAAGAGATGTGCTAGGCTAGGGCACACTGATATGTCTAGAGATTAGGTCAATCCATTCACTTAAGGTGCCTCAACGAGAGGATTAGGGTTTCAAGAACTGCACCTGCTAGTAACCCTAGCAACAGTGCTTTGGTGACTGCTCCTGCTAGAAAACCCTAGCGACAGTACTTCAACGAGCTTAATATCCTTCTGGCTATGTTTCCTTCTAGTAGTTAGACTAAATGAAGGAGGTGTGGGCCCATAACCTATTAGAATATAAAGGATGTGATTGTTTTACCATTGACAATATCTCTATTGTCACCCAACCATAGGCCGAAGCCACCCTCCGAGCACCTTAACCTTGACAGAGAATCACTCCGGAAGCAAACCCTAAGCTAGATAGCCAAACAAAGGGTAGTGCACCTTTCTCCAAGGATAGCACACCAACAAGAGCTAATCAGATAGTCCAAACCAAGAGATAGTCCAAGCGTAATTGCTAGCTACAACAGCTACAATGGTAGCTCTCCTCCAAACCTATGTAGAAACTGGGAAACTACAGTGCGTATAAGTGCTGCTCTGCAATTCTGAGACTGCCTGCTAGAATGAGAATTGGCCTCCTGTATTTATACTAATTCTGGCTAACTGCCTGGGCTGACTTCTCATTCTAGGTATCTGTTTGTTCAGTATATATTATTATTTCGGGTCGAATTCTTCTCTTGGAGGCTAATAACCTAATATAAATTATCTTCTTGAGCCGACAAGTCTTCTAGGGTTATTAGCCAACTCATTAGGGTTTCTTCTTGCTTCTTGGAGTATTCTATCCTCGTAAAGTTTACACGTGGAGGTAAATACATCCCACAGCTAGCATAATATCAACAAATAAAACATAAACTTCAACACAATATAAGTACCTCATCTGAAGGTGCAGGAAAATAATTTAACTACCCTTCAACCAAATTTCACAAGCGTAAATTGCCAGGACAATTTTTTTTTTTCTAACACAGTGATTCACATGTGATTTCGACGTTAGAGAGATGAATATATAGGGAATTTAACTACCATTCAATAAAATATACACAAGCATACCGTATCCAAATGCGAATGCTCCAAAGTCGTTGTCCCGCATGTGCTCTGTCCAGCTCTCGCTTACCAACTGATGTGACCTCACCGGTACCTCCCAACCAATGCTAAGGGTACTCTTCTTCCCCCTGAGCCCGCTGAACCATAAAGGGGACACACACACAATACCAGATAATGATAGCTCTCATCTTGCCTCGCAAGGTTGAGCTATTGCTCGTTACCCGATCCGAGTATCCTAACTCCCACAAAAGAAACTCAGTCAATATAAAATTCGATAATGTGATGTTACGCAATCCTGATGTGATCCACACTCCTCCTTCGCAATATTTTTTATAGAGTTTTATTAGTCATTAGTTTCCCAAAACCCTCATTAGATTCCTTTTTCATTTAATTAATTTTGAAAAACCCCTGTACATATGTCGCCCGATCCCCTAGTTGCACCAGAAAATCAATTTTATTAATTAATTAAATTTGTCTATTTCCCTCACCCACCTAAAAGAATTCCTAAAAATGCTCCTCGGTATCCCATTATTCCCTTCCAATTCTTAAATGTCTTATGCCTTACTTAATTCCTAGTTGAGTTCATAAGTAGAAAGTTCCAAAGGCTAGATTCCTTACTCAGTTAGACATTCCCCTTTTTCTTTAAGTTTCCCCTTTTCTTTAAGTTTCCCCTTTTCCTTAGGTTTCCCCCTTTTCTTTAATTTTCCCTTTTTCTTTAAGTTTCCCCTTTTTTATAACTAAGTTCAGAATTAGTAGGTTTAGACAAAAACAACCAAATACCCCTTTTATTAATTAAACCTTTATTAAAATTTCCACTCTAATTATTAATGCTTGAATTTTATTTACCCCCTTCCTGTTATATGTGTTTTTTTTTTTTTTTTTTTGTTGTAAGGTTCTACTCAGACCTAGGTTTTCAATTCACTAGGCTTGGCAACAGTTCTTAAGGGAAAAATTAGTTATTAAAATTTACTTATCACATCATTCATTTTAAGGCCGACCAGGTCCTAAGAAGGCATAGTTTTCTAGGGACTAGGTTTATTAACTTACCAGTTAAAATCATGATGTGCCCTTCACGACGCACTACGTGCTAAAAGGGTGCCACTCACCTCTTTCCATTTTCTTTGTGTGACGTGGCGTTCAAGACACACTACGTGCTCCAAGGGTGCCACTCGCCTCTTGATTGAATTTGGTATACATCAAACTCTTGGAGTCAATACTCCGTCAGGTGATCCTGCAGGAGACTAAGGGTCTCTAAGGAATAAGCCCCCTCCTTTATTGTGTTCCCCTTAGAATCATCATGAGCGACTATCATAGTCTTCCCTCATGACATCGTGGGTATTTTTGAACTAGGAAATCGTTAACCTATATTTTGATCCACGACGAGAGTGCTAGTAGGCTGTGGTAGGGCTACTAGCACACCTCTCCCTCAATGTGTCTAGTTGTCGTGAGTGACCCCTTTACTCCAAATGTGATTTTGGTTGACAATATATCTTCATCATACATCCATCAATGAATCATGTCAGCAATAACAATCAACATCATAATATATAATCATATGTACATATGTCACATCAAAAACATTCAAACCCTAAGAATCCACTCCTTAACTTGATCTGGAGTCCCAGGAGTTTCCTCAATGCCTCGACATCCTCAACGTCTAGAACCTACAAACTCAGGAGAACCCATTCAATAGCACATGTTGTTGTAAACACAAAAAAAATAACATATCATCAAATCTACAATGTCTCATAATCATAATCAAAACAACCAATAGTATAATAACCCGGATCACTTGCATGCAAGTGTCCTCAAAGATTAATTATGCTCAGTGTGTGCAAGAGAGGGAGGTTACATAAATAGAGGAAAAGGTGGTCTTTGTTGATTAAGGTTGTTTTTCATTGATGTCAACCCTTGAAGAAAGTCTAGTAGCGAATTTCGGTAGCACAAAGGTTTGGGTAATGGACCCAAGGATATTTCATGTATAATGGTATTATTTTTAATATATTTGAAGGTAATACTATTATATATGGATATTACATGTTATTCCATTTCCGGTGGTATGTTGAACGTCACATAGCTCTTCACATTTAGAGAGTTATGGCCATGAGAAGTTGGAGAACCCAGGTTTGGGAAATGGACCCAAGTTTGTTTGATGAATAATGGTATGAGTTTTGATATATTTTCATGTAAGACTTTTATACATGGGTAGTACATTTCATTCCATTTATGGTGGTATGTGGAACGTCACATAACTCCTCACGGTTTGAGAGTTATGGCCTTACGAAGTTGGATGACCCTCATATGTCATCTAGAAGCCCCAAAAGGTCAAATTAGTCAAAGTGGTTTAAGAGATTTTAGAAGGTAAATAATAAAATTAAGTGATGAGTGTACTATAATTCAAAGTGAATACAAAATAAATTACTTAAATAATAAATTTAATGGAAAAATTAGAAGTGGGTTAACCCTAGAATAAGGAAACTGGGCAAAGTGACCTAGAAGATGCTTCTAAGGAAGCTACTTGGAGAGTACAAATAAGAGGAAAGGATCTCTCATTTAATATCACACTTGAGAATAATGAATATATATATGTGACTAAGGTAACCAAAGGATATCTGAGCCTAATTTCAGAGGGAAGGTGAAGAAAAGAAGGCCGAAATTCAAGGGAGGATAAATTTTTTTGATGATGCTTTCTAAGGTATGCTATTTACATGTCATCTCACCATTTTCACAATAACTTATTTTATAGAATGATTCAAATCGTGAAATTGATAGGGCATTAAGGAAACATATACATGTATCTTTGGTAACAATTTGAGCTTGTGGGTCAATGTATTTTTGGAGTTACACTTCATGCAAAATAGGGTTTGTGGCTAGTCCTGAAACTAGTCTAAAAGAGGTGTTTCGGCTAAAAATGTCATAACTTCTTCATAACAGATCCAAATTAAGTAATAAAAAATGTGTTGGTTATATTACAGTCTGTAGTATTTTGTGTAACATTTTCAGATTGACTCAACTAATATTCTGTGCAGGGAACGCTTTACAAGGTCACTCTCTAGAATAAGACAAAATTCAACAAGGTATGCCATTTTTCCTATAACTCCTTTTATGAGAGGTTCCAAGTAGTGACACCTAGAGGAATTGCATAAAACAAACTGAAGAACATTATGTACTATTTTCAAATCTTTATTCATTACAGGTACATAGTTATGATTATTTCAAGTTAGGGTTGTTGAGTAATCCCAAACTAGTCATGTGAGACTAAAGAAAAGTTTGATGAAAATGCTAGTCTCTTGTTGTGATCATATAAACTAGGTCTATTACAGAGTTATAAATCATATTTGGATGATGAAATTAATGAGGTATTTTGGTTGAGGTAAATGTTCGGTACATGGTTGAGACAAGTAGTTGATGAGTTGGCACATACATGAAGTGTATAGTTGATGATGTTGGTACATATTAATGAGTCATAGTTGATAAGTAGTTGAAACATGATTGGCACATACTTGGTACATGGTTGGATGCACTTGTTTATGGTATAGGTTGATTATAGGTTGTTTGGTACAGGTTGGTGCATGGTTGATGGACTTGTTTATGGTATAGGTTGATTACAGGTTGAGGTATAGGTTGATGCATGGTTGATACATGTTTAGGTTTATTGGTACATGATTACAATGGTATATCTCACGGTGATAGTGTGATAGTGGTTCCATCATTCTACTTCTACTTCAGGGCGGTTGGATGGGGCAAGAACAGGTGGTTGTAGCCATCTTCCGGCTGTAGCCAGAGAAAATAGGGGGTTGTAGCCTCCTTCTGGTTGTAGCCAGAGAATAGGGGAGTTGGAGCTTCCCTTGGGTTGTAGCATGAGAAAAAAGGGGGTTGGATCCTCCTTCCAGTTGCATATGGAAAACAAAGGAAGTCGGTGCTTCCAATGAATGTAATTCTTGAAGACATATAAGAAAAAACATTCCATGGTTTTCTCCCGCTTTGGGTTGCTACGTAAAAAACTGGTGTACTGTGTATGTGTATGATTGTTCATTTGTTAATTGGTTATTTACTCTACAGTTATTGGATGATAATGCGACATTGATATAACACTTGGATTATATGGTTAAAATGATTAAATTGCTCTATTACTGATTCATCCCCCCTCTCAGTAATCCAACAATTGGTATCAAAGAAGGTTACTCACAAATCATTTTAACCACTGAAAGGTAGATCATGGAGAGAAACAACTTGTATAAAAATGGAATACCATAGTTCAATGGACAAAAGTATGCATTTTGGAGCACAATGATGAAAAAATATATACAAGAACAGGGATTTGAAATTTGGAAATCAATTGTAGATGGATACACAACACCAACAGTTCCACCAACAAATGCCAAAGAAATGAAACTCAGTCAGAATAATTCCAAATCCAAAAATGTACTTCTGAATGTTCTTAGTGAAACAGTATTCACCAAAGTTTCACATTGTAAATCCGCTGAAGACATTTGGGACAAACTTCAAAATATTTATGAAGGATATTCAAAAGTCAAAGAAACAAAGCTTCAAACTTACAAAGGTCAATTCGAACAACTTAAGATGAAGGAAGGTGATAATATTTCAACTTAATTTTTACGAGTTGATGAAACAGTAAATGCAGTCATAGGATTGGGAGAAGAAATAAAATAATTTTTAATTGTTCAAAACTTACTAAGATCTCTTCCTATGAGATTTGACCCTAAGATATCAGCACTAGAACAAATATCAGATCTAAACTCAATAAACATGGACAAATTACATGAAATCTTCACAGCATATGAAATGAGAACTGGACATGAAAATATAGATATAAAAGAAGCAATGTTCAAAGCATCCAAAAAGTCAAAGAAAAAGGGAAGGAAGATGAAAGTTGGCTATGAAACATAATAATGGGTCACATACATTTTGATAACCTTGTCAAAGTCATCAAAAGAGAAGCAATCAAAAAAATGCCCTAGATCACGAAACCAACCAACACTTTATGCAAGCATTGTCAACAAGGAAAGAAAACAAATCCAAGGTTCAAATCAAAGGAATATTCAATGAAAAGACCATTAGAAATTGTGCATATTGATCTAGTTGTACCAACTACAACAAAGAGATTAAAAGGTGAGAAATACTTTATGTTATTAGTTGATGATTATACAAGAATGAACACATTTTTCTTTCTCAAGAATTAGTCAGAATCTTTTGAAAAATTCAAGATCTACAAGGAAATGGTTGAAAATGAAATGGATTCAAAAATCAAATGCTTGAGATATGATAATGGAGGAGAGTTCACTTTAAATGAATTTATGGACTACTGCAACAGTCATGGAATAAAATGGAAATTCTCTGTTGCTAGGACACCTCAACATAATGGAGTTGTTGAAAGAAAGAACAAGACAATACAGGAAATGGCTCGAACAATGCTAATGGATTCCAAATTGACAGATATTTTTTGGACACAGGCAGTGCATACAACAGTTCACATTCAAAACAAAATAATGCTCAGAAACGACACTGGCAAAACTCCTTATGAGCTATGGAAAGGAAGGCCAACAAATGTAAATCACTTCAAAGCTTTTAGAATAAAATGCTACATCAAAAGAGAATATGGTAGAATGGGAAAGTTTGACTCTTCCATGGATAAAGGAGTACTTTTTGGTTACTCAAGTACAAGAAAAACATACAAGTGTTACAACCTGAGATTGAACAAAGTGGTGGAAAGCATCAATGTAACAATTGATGAAACAGGTAGACACGAACTAAAGGAAGAAGAAAATGAATCAATGGAACAAATTTAGGAAGAAGAAACAAAAGATGAAAAAGAATGGGACGACGAAGAGGATCCGACAAAAACATAAGAGCAAGTTTAGCAAGTAACTCCAAAAACACCTAGCAAACGAGTACAAAAGATTCATCCTTCAGATGAGATTATTGGAAATAAAGACACAAGAGTTGAGACTAGAAGAAGAATCCATTCACCAGAACAAACACACCTAGCACTCACATCTACAATTGAACCAACCTATTTTGAATAGGCCAACAAGGATGAATTTTGGACAAGGCCATGGATGAAGAATTTGATAAAATAGAGAAAAATGACACTTGGGAATTGGTTCCAAGACCAAAGGATAAGAATGTGATCGACACAAAGTGGGCATAAAAGAATAAATTGAATGAACATGGACATGTTACAAGGAACAAGGATAGATTGGTATGTAAAGGATATGCACAGGTTGAAGGAATCGACTTTGAAGAGACATTTTCCCTAGTTGCCAGAATGGAAGCAATCTGTTTTCTTTTAGATTATGCATGCCCCAAAAATATTAAAGTGTATCAGATGGATGTAAAATCATCTTTCTGAATGGGGAACTTGAAGAAGAAGTCTACATTGAACAACTAGAAGGATTTCAGTTGTCAGAGAACAAAAATTACGTGTGTAAATTAAAGAAGGTCGTGTATGGTCTAAAACAGGCTCCTAGAGCATGGTACTCTAGACTGGATAAATATCTACAGCAGGGAGGGTTCGGAAAAGGAATTTCAGATGACAACCTCTACATCGAGGTAAGTCAAGATAATATTTTATTAATTGAAGTTTATGTTGATGATATTATTTTTGGTAGTGATGATGACATGTTAAGCTAGAAATTTGCAAAGGATATGCATAATGAATTTGAAATGTCATTACTTGGAGAACTATCCTTCTTTCTGGGACTTCAGATAGGTCAAAGAAACCAAGGAATTTTTATTTCTCAAACCAAGTATATTAGAGAAATCCTAAAGAGGTTCGAAATGGAATATTTCAAACCAGTTATCACTCCCATGCAAACTAGTTGCAAGTTAAGCAAAGATGATGATTCAAAGTCTACAGATCAGAGGAAATACAGGTCAATGATTGGTATCCTACTATATGTGACAGCATCCAGACCAGATGTAATGTAGGCAGCTGGAAAGGTGGCACGATTTCAAGAAACACCAAAGGAATCACATGCATTATCAGTGAAGAGGATTTTCATATATCTCAAAGGAACATAATAGTTTTGATTATGGTATCCAAAAGTAAAGGATCTATCACTTATTGCCTACATAGATGCATATTGGGCAGGTTGTGTTGATGACTAACAAAGCACCAGTGGAGCAATGTTCTACTTGGGTGAGTGTTTAGTATCATGGCTAAGCAAGAAACAATCATCAATATCTCTATCTATATCTGAGGTAGAGTATATTGCAGCAACATCATGTTGTACACAGGTTTTATGGATGAAACAAACTTTGACAGAAATACAGGTTGATTATGATGAGCCCATTCCAATCTATTGTGATAATACAAGTGCTATCAGTATCTCAAATAACCCGATGATTCACTCCAATACGAAGGACATTCCAATCAAGTATCACTTTCTACTGGAAAAGGTTGCAGAAAAGAACATCAGAGTTGAGTATGTGGGCACAAAAGAGCAAGTGGAAGACATATTTACAAAACCGCTTCCATGGGAAGCCTTTGAGTATCTTCGCCAGAGACTCGGATTTATTTATACACCAAAATGAATGCTTTTGAATGATTATCTTATATGTCTTAGATGTACACAAGGAAGAACCATAAAGAGTATAGTTCAGGTTGGAATATCATATAGTTTAGTTAGGGGGAGCAACCCCGGATGGAAAGATACCTTTTCCATTGATGAAAAAAGAGGATATATTTATCATATGCAAAGGACAGAGCCATGACTCCAGGGGGGGCAATGGTTACATATATGCAGAGGACAGAGGCGTGGTTCCACAGGGAGCATGAGTGATATGACTTCAGTATTGCATGACATGGTTTTAGTATTGCATCAGAGTTTTTCCATCAATTCCAAAGGGACATATTTTTTATTAAGGTTGGTTTTCATTGATGTCAACCCTTGAACAAAGTCTGGTAGCGAATTTCGGTACCACAAAGGTTTGGGTAATGGACCCAAGTCTATTTCATGTATAATGGTATAAGTTTTAATATATTTGAAGGTAATAATATTATATATGGATTGTACATTTCATTCCATTTCTGATGGTATGAAGAACGTCACATAACTCCTCACAGTTAGAGAGTTATGGCCATGAGAATTTGGAAAACCCAGGTTTGGGTAATGGAACTAAGTTTTTTTGATGGATAATGGTATGAGTTTTGATATATTTGGCGGTAATACTATTCTATAGGGATAGTAAATGTCATGTCATTTCTGTTGGTATGTGGAATGTCACATAAATCCTCACGGTTTGAGAGTTATGGCCTTACAAAGTTGGAGGACCCTCATATGTCATCTAGAAGCCCCAAAAGGTCAAATTCGTCAAAGTGGTTTAAGAGATTTTAGAAGGTAAATAATAAGTGAAGTGATGAGTGTACTATAATTCAAATTGAATACAAAATAAATTATTTAAATAATAATTTTAATGGAAAAATTAGAAGTGGGTTAACCCTAAAATAAAGAAAGTGGGCAAAGTGACCTAGAAGATGCTTCTAAGGAAGCTACTTGGAGAGTATAAATAAGAGGCAAGGCTCTCTAATTTAATATCAAACTTGGAAATATTGAATATATATAGGTGACTGAGGTAATCAGAGGATATCTAAACCGAATTTCAAAGGGAGGGTGAAGAAATGAAGGTCAGAATTCAAGGGATGATAAATTCTTTTGATGATGCTTTCTAAGGTATGTTATTTACAGTTCATATCACCATTTTCATAGCAATGTTTTTTTATAGAATGATTATGTAGTATACCTAGGGAGGTAATATGGAGTACCTAGGGAGGTACCCAATGGGAATGTAGTTATGTGTTATTAATGGAAGTCATTTAATATATGAGAATGTGGTCATTCAATGTAAGCTGGACTAGATCCACTATATTAATAAAGGCTCACTATGGTAGTTGGATGTAATAAATGTGATAAGGATCTCTAGAAGGTTCCTAGGAGATAGGGAGAGCTATATAAAGAAGTGTAGGCAATGTAATGAAACATAGTGAAGAATATTGTGATTGTACAAGCAAGGACCAGCAGGGCACCAGATAGGAAACCGATCAAGAGGTGCATGGAGGACTACTGACACTACGGGAAGAGCTCAAGCTATAGAAACAATCCCATGGAAACCCCAACATGATGCAGAGAAAGATCAAGGTGAAAAGATAGCAGATAGAGATCATGTTCGACTTCCATTGGGATGGATGGATGGTCGTACTTGGTACCAGTTGACTACATTGCTTAGTCGGTCATATTGTATGGTTTCTTCTCATGTTTCAAGGACGAAACATGTGAAGGGGGATGGAATGTAGTATACCTAGGGAGGTAATATGGAGTACCTAGGGAGGTACCCAATGGGAATGTATTTATGTGTTATTAATGGAAGTCATTTAATATATGAGAATGTGGTCATTCAATGTAAGGTGGACTAGATCCACTATATTAATAAAGGCTCACTATGGTAGTTGGATGTAATAAATGTGAGAAGTCTCTCTAGAAGGTTCCTAGGAGATAGGGAGAGCTATATAAAGAAGCGTAAGCAATGTAATGAAACATAGTGAAGAATATTGTGATTGTACAAGCAAGGATTGCTTGAGGAGTTTTATCCTTCCATAAGGATTAATATATGGCGTTACCCTACCTCAAGGGTTTTCTCTATTTCTTGTGTTAATGTTATGGTGAATGGTTTATGGTTTATTCTTGGTTATTTATGAAGTATATTTACATATATCTTTTAGGTACTTAACAAGTGGTATTAGAGCACTTTCCTTGGGCAGACGTTGTGGGCAAATATTTTTTACTTTTGCAGATTTTGTTTTTCGGAGAAGAAAAAAGAGGGCCACAACATTCTTGAAGTTTTCGGTATATTTTTGTTTAAAATTTATAGAAAATGATTGTAGATCTGAGTTCCTCTTAGAAAAACACCCAAGTTAAAAAAAAAAAAATTGTCCGAAACAGAGTTCAGGAAGTCAAGATATTGAAGTTTTAAAATCTACAAATTTTCAGGATTTGTTCCGCAGACGGCGGCAATAATTTTTTTTTATTTTTGTAGCATCTAGAGGCCTAATTTGCCCAAATAAATTACATATATGAGTTCCTCTCACAATTTCACCCAATTTCAAAAAAAACATCATCCAAAATGGAGTCCGGGAAGTGAAGTTCTGAGCATTTTAACTTCAACAGTTTTTTAGGGTTTTTCCAGAAAAAGCCGCGATTTTCTGCCATAACTTATTGTTCTATTTTTTGGGGTTTTTCATAGAAAGTTGTATTTTACAGGGAAATGTGATGGCCCTAGTATTGAATCATTCATTAAAGAAAGAAAATCAGCATGGGAAGATACTTGGCCCCATTGGGTAGATCTCAAATTGCAAGTTGATGCTGCCATTTGGTGGAAATCGCTTGATTATAAGGAGATGATGAGACTCTCCAATGTAGAATTTGAAAAAATATTGTTAGACAAGTGGTCTCATGGATAAAATAAGGATAAAGAGAGAACCAAGAGTTTATTTTCATGTGAAAAATCTATATTACAGGTTCATGGCTGTATTCATAAAGAAAATATCATTGTTTCTATTAGCCCTAGTTGCATGCATAATTTTATCAATGTTCAGTTGGTTAATAGATTGCAAGTTCCAATAAAGAATATTCAAAGCACACATGTTGAGGGTGAAAATGTTCAAATTTTTAAATATTTGAAGATTACCATGGATTAATATGTGTTGCATTCAGATTTTTATGCTATGGATATGGATGAAGTGGATATTGTTTTGGGATATCCTTGGATAGAATCAGTGGGTACCATTAATATTAATGTGCAAAAGAATTTTTTAAAGTTGTGGTACAAGAAAAAGAAAATCACATTGCAGGATGTGTCTCTTAGTAAGAAAGATGGACCCATGGAGGCTAGCAGAGAAGTTATTGCCCAGTCTGAAGTTGAATCAGAGGCAGAGTCTACAGAAAGAGATGAAGCAAAACTACAAGAAGGACATAGTTAGGAAGCTAAGGAGGTCATTGACTCAGAGGCACAAAGTGTTGCAGATTTGAAGAAAAAATAACAAATTTCTACAGTTGTTGTATATCGCCATCCACATCATATAGAGATGCAAAAGTCATCAAGGCAAGGGCATGTGCATGAACACATTTATGCACCAACAGGGCACCAGACAGGAAACCGATCAAGAGGTGCATGGAGGACTACCAGCACTACGGGAAGAGCTCAAGCTACAGAAACAATCCCATGGCAACCCCGACATGATGCAGAGAAAGATAAGGGTGGAAAGGTAGCAGATAGACAT
>ML814497.1:209903-230252 GCA_009831015.1 Picea engelmannii | reverse complement strand
TTGTGATTGTACAAGCAAGGATTGCTTGAGGAGTTTTATCCTTCCATAAGGATTAATATATGGTGTTACCCTACCTTAAGGGTTTTCTCTATTTCTTGTGTTCATGTTATAGTGAATGGTTTATGGTTTATTCTTGGTATTATTGAATTATATTTGCAGTACACTCCTTGTATTCCATATGAATCACTTCTAAGTATAATTTCTTTTAGATTCATCAAAATGTCATGTACCGATTCTTCAATACCTATTATCATGGAATATTCATGTTTTATATTCTCCAATTTAATATGTGTGATACATGTTCCTTCTACTTCTCCAAGTAAAACTCTTCGCATTGCAATGCCTATTGTATCAGCTTGACCTTTGCGAAGCGAGGATAGAGAAAAATGGCCATAATGAAGACACTCATTGTATGCTTTGGATTCGATGCATTTCCATTGTAGTGTCTGAATAGAGTCTAAGATTTCATCTTGAATCATACCAAGATTATTTGATCATATCATAAAATCATTTCTTTCTCTTGAAATTCATTCAATTCTTACACATGTCTCTTTTTGGGAGGTATACATCCATTATGTGGCATAGGGGCTACGTCACATACAAAAATTAATAATATGCCACTTCTACGAATGGTTCGTAATGATGTATCTCTCCCCCAACCAGGGCCACTTATCATAACTTCGACTTGTTCCATACCCCGATCCATTAATGTATGAATAACATTTTCTTCTGCAGTATGGACAGCAAATGGTGTACCTCTCCTTATACCTTTAATGAATCCACAGGCACCGATAGAAGACCAACACAAAACTTGTCCTCGTACATCTGTAACAGTAACAATGGTATTGTTAAAACTTTTTTTAACATAAATAACTCCTTTGAGTACTCGATGTTAATTCGTACGTGAACCAATTCTTCTTTTAGTTTTTTACATATTAATCATTATGAGTTCAGTTTGAAAAATTCATATTGAAATATATTTTACCACTAGATCCGTTCATTGGTATAGAAGAGGATTACCCATGTTTTTGCTTATGTCTCGGATTGGAAAAAATTATCATAACTCATTTCCATCTATGAATTGATCGACATTTTCCACAAATTCTACGAATAGAAGCATGGATTTTCATATTTGTGACCCTCCAATTTGCTCATATTACATTTTTATTGCTAAGAAAGAGAGTCCATTGAATCTATGATTCTCGATCCCTATCAGATGTTCAAAAAGTGATTCAATTGTTTGAAGATTTGTTTCTAAGTCTATATATTATACGTCCTTTGGTTAAATCATAAGTACTTAATTCAACCATGACCCTATCTCCTGGTAGTATTTGTACAGAATTACGTCGAATCCTACCTGAAATATGAGTCAGAATATGACATCCATTATTTGTCAGATCTTGAAGCATAGCATTGGGGAGTGATTCAGTAACCAAACCTTTTGCATGGATCATATTTTGTTTGTTCATCGAATATCCTCCTCTTTTGATAAAAAAAACTTTACTAACGTGCTTGGATGAAGATGAATGGTGTCTTGAACCAAACTTGCTCCAACTTTTCATACCATGGGGATATCTTACAGAATCCATATTTTTGGAAAAAATTCGGATCAATTAGCACACATAACATAATATTTCTCCTCCAATTTGTTTTTGTCAAGCCTCTCGATCCGTCAAAATCCCTTGGGAAGTAGAAATAATTACGATCCCCATTCCACCTAGAACTTTTGGAATTTCTCGATAATTGGAATAAATTCTCAAACTAGATTTGTCGGTACACTTTGACGTAGTCATATATGTCATTTTATTCCTTCCCTGATATTTTAAAGTCAAGATCAAAAAATATTTTTGGCCTTCCTGATGTTCCCTAACATCTTCTATAAAACCTTCTCATAAAAGGATCCTTCCAATGTTCTTGGTAATATTATTAGTTGTTACTCGAACCGTTCTTTTTTCTACCATGTCAGCGTTTCTTATAAAAGTAATTAGATTTACAATAGTATCGTTACCCATGACGAACAAATTCTTAGGAATTCCTGGTCTCGATATAATCTTCTTTGAGGAATATGCCTGAGGTGTAATGAATTGATCCATGTATTATTTGATGAACTATCAGTAGAAGATTTCTACAAGATCTATTAGTACTTATAATACTTCGGGAGCCAATGAAACTGTTTTCGTGAAATTCAATTGTCTCAATTCCTAATAAACCAGACCAAAAACTCGAGTTCCTTTTGGATTTCCTTCCAGATCATTGAAAACTATTGCATTGTCATCAGATCATATCATCATTTCATTGTCACGTTCAAATTATTTACAGGTGTGTATAACTATGGCTCTAACCACTTCCGATTTTTCCAGGGGCATGTTAGGTATTGTTTCTTTAATTATAGAAATGATAACATCATCTAAAGGAGGCCAACGCCTCATTCGAAAACAATGAACTAACTCTGTATCTAAGAAGAGGAAGTGTACAAGTCTCAAAGGGATATGCTACTTCAACTAGGAGGTGACGTTGTGAAGGTTCTTGGTCTATCTCTTGGATATATCTTGGTTAAGTGTTGCACTACTCTTCCCTGGTCAAGGGTTAGAGGAGGATATTCTTCTTTGTTAGTTCTCTATCAGAGAGAGGAATTGTTCTTGGTTGGTGAATCCATATTGATGAAGATTTCTAGGTCTTCCCCCATAGAGGGTTTTCCTAGGGTAAATGTTGTGCATGTTATTATTTTAGTGATCCTTTATATGCAGCTATTGTGATAATGGTTAAAACTAAAATCACACTAATATAATTAAATGCTTAAGATGAAAATTCAACAAGGGTGTAATAGTGAATGTAGAAGAACATGTGAACCCCCAAATAGCCCAAAGAATTTTTTATATAATTACATGAAAACAAGAACCACATGGCCTTCCTCCCAAGAATCTCATGTAACCACTTTTCCCAATTAAAACCAATATGGGTAAATAAAATATAATAAAAATACTTAGAACCTTTATCCCCCTCTCTCGTGGAATCATAGCCCCCTATCTCTTGTCCTTGTTTGCCCTACAACTAGTGATGTATTTTATTAATATATGTAGATGTATTACATTTCCTAGGCACTCCAACCACTTTTCAACTTTATTGGCTCACCATCCTAATGTCACATTTACATAATACATTATAGTTCATAGGGATTAAAACCGGGGTGTTACACTCCATGGTGGCCTCTACTAATAATGGTACTTATGGAATTTCCTTATACAAATTTTGGACAACCTCTTGGGTATTTTGTGCCATTTTCTCAGCTTTGTCCTTCTCTTTTAAGGATTTCTCGGCACTTTCCTCGAACTCATTCCTTGCCTTCATCGATGTTGAAAATTAAAATTGCAATGATGAATTATGCCTGCAAAGGATTGCTAAGCTCTATTATTTATTTATGATAATAATATTTAACTAGTAGGTGAGACCCCCCTTGTAGACTAGAGGCACAAAGATAAATGTGTTATGCTTATATCTTGTTGTTGTTATGATGTTGCCTACATAGTCTTATATAGTTGATGATGTAGTCTTGGTTTCATTTGACATGAAAAATGGTTTTTTGGTGCATTGTTGCTAAATGTTGTCAATATTCACTCGCATTATAGGGAAGTGCTATGTATATAAGGATTATATTTTTTTACAGGTGCTATGTTATGTTATGATATAACATTGGTTAGTAATATTGTACATGATTTTATGCAAAATATAGTATGATGATATGGGATCTAGCTCAAAAAAAAAATGGAAAGAAGCTATGGATAAGTCCTAAGGCCATGGTAAAAAGATTACATATAAACTTTGAATGTGTATATAAATTGTTACAAGTGGTGGACATAGCTGCTATACTATGCGATTTTGTTTAAAGGATTGTATGGGAAGAACATATGGTAACGTTAACATATGGTTATTATTGTGACATGTTTCGGGTGGCACACTATACAATGGATATGGCATTGAATCTATACAATAGATATGGCATTGAATTATGAAATGGTTATGGTTTGAATTTAATGGTTGATTTTATGTTAATGGGTTGACTTGTACGTGAAATTGAATAGGTCTAGGTGAGGAAGTGACATTCATTTATTGCATCACACTCCAAACCATCCTTGATCCCATCACCCTAGCATAGTTGCATCGTTTCTCTATTGGTTGTGTAAACTCCGCGATTTTAGGTTTCGAAGGGGAAAACTTGAGCCATTTCTTCATTGAAGAGATTTTTTGTAGGTGTGGTTCTTTGCTTTCCATCCATGATGGAATCTTTGTATTATGAATCAAATGGTGGCTCAGGTTGCATGGCTTCTATTTTTTTCTTGAGTTTCGACTGAGTATCAATGTTGTGTTATGGTGTTCTTTGTGATTATTGTGGAATGTTGGCATGTTGAAGGAAATAAATGGGTGTTATTTCTTTGTCAAGTCTGTGCATTGGTTATTATTAAAAAGGAATTCGTTCATCTTGGTTTTTTATGATGATTCTTTGTGGAAAATGATAACAATGGTGCAACAAGATCTAAGGTTATTTTTGCGGGGTTTTACCACCAATCTGGGTATCATTTGTTGTCACCCATTTTTCGTCTCAGTAGTTGTTATAGTTCGTCCTCCAGGTTGCAATGCAACTATTGACAGTGGTATTATTCTTTCTCTGTTTGGCCGAGCCCTATCTATTGTTGTTATGGCTTGTCATTATCACTAAAATTTCCACAGTCCAATCTTTGTGTTATCGAGAATGTCAAATGGAGGCCAGTGTATGTATCGAATGGCTACGAGTTGTACTTTGGCATCCTTTTCACAAGATTTTTAACACTCTCTTATTTCATATCTCTTATAATGGCCAACTGTTATGTTTGTGAGCCTCACTGTCAATTGTTTCTCGAAGGTTATCAACCTCCTGGGTGTTGGGAAGAGATACAATCTCTCTTTGTTTTCGAGGATTCTTCATTCTTTAAATCAACCCATGTTTGCTCTCTGCAATAAAGTTTTAGAGGCATTTATGTGTGCCTGGATTATGCTCGAATTGCCTTGTTTCTACTTGGGCATTCTCTTTATGGCTTTGTCAATATCTTGGGGTTATAGTTGAAAGATTTTGGTGTTCCCAAAAGATAATGGCTCTCTGTTTTCTCAAGAATATACTTGTTTACCTATTGTTTCTTCTTAGTGGTAACTTCTTTTAGGAGGTAAAATATGGCGATCTCTCTGTGTTTTTGAATATCAAACAAACTTGTGTTACCTCTCTGCAATAAATTTATAAAGAACCCGACTTGGTTCTATTGAGTCCAACTTGCTTCTATTTTTCCTTGGGCACCTTTTGGTTATGTCAAGACTTTGGTTTACCAATTTAATGATTGTGGTAATTATAAAGGGCATGGGCTCTCTCACTTCGAAGACCATCTCTTGGTCGAGTCTGTATGTTTCCTTTCTGTGATGAATTTGTTTGAACAAAAAACAAATATGGGTTACCTACAACCCGAGAGCTTTCCTTTTGGTCGATTATGGTCTTTCCACTCATTACAGTGTTGAATCCTAGCACGATCATGATTCCAATTGAGTTGTAAATGCACCTGTGTGTATGATCGATTCATCAAATATGATCATGGTAATGTTAGTTTTAAAAGAGACACATGTGTGTCGATATGGTTTTGTTCTCTTCATACATCATATGGATCTGTCTTTTATTGAGCGTTTCTTTTGGAAGGAAGTCTGCATATGTTTGATGAATGTGGATCTCAAGTTTAGAGCTACATGTTTTGGTTAAGTAGTGTTGTTGAATTAATATTGGTATCTATGATTATATGGTTGAAGACATGTTTGTATGATAGTTTCATTCAATATTCTCTTGATTTTGTCCATATTTAAAAATTACCCGTGGGTGATTAAATCGAGCTCGATTATTGTTTGATGATAGTTGACTGTTGGTGGTTAGCATTGGGTCTATTATTATTGATTGTATTTGGTTTCCATGGATGAATATTGGATATCGATAATGGTAATAGTTGTGTGTATTATGTTTGTTTTAAAAATAAAAGATCAACATTAGAGTATACAGGACAGGGGCTCGAATGGATATGTTGTTATTGTGGAATTAGAAATGATTTGACTAGTCATTATATAGGATGCATAGATTGATATAAATTGAAGAATTCTGGGAAATTTAATTATTTTATTGAAGACAACAAGTAATCTATATGCAATTAATGAACAGTTCAAGGATCTTGATCTTGGAAGTGGATACTTTTGGATTGTGATTGGAACAGAGTTATGATTTTTTTTTTCTTAATTTATTTTATGAACAATATCTATATAATTCCCTCTCATTTTCTCACTTTTTCACTCATTATACATCCCCTCATAATCCCAAATTCATTTTTCACGCCCTGTTCACTAGAATAAAATTAAAACTTTGTATGACAGTGATAAAAAATGACACAGAGATAGATGGAAGCTGATATATTTTGGTATTGTTTGGACAGTGATTTATGTAATGAATTGTCTAGCAGTACTCTTGTTCTTACTCCCTGTCATGATATCACTTTTTCGCTTATTACAATTCCCCCAGATATCCCATGAGCCATATTTCACCCCCTGCTCATTTGACAATTATTAAATAATTTTATGGATTGGATTGCATGGGACTAATGTTAATTTCGGATCCAAACTTTGTTTCATATAAAGAGAATGTCATGTATGGTCTATTAGGAGTTAATCGCTAATAATTTATGCATACAAAATGATATTCTTCAGCATAGGCAGTCATGGCTGAAACAATAGGGGCATAGGTAACTGGAACAGAGGGCCTAGAAGGCCCATATTCTCAATTCATTTCAATGTCGATCGTCAAGAGTTGAACTAGTTTTTTCAAGCTGGGTTTTTCAATTGGATTGGACAAGATATAATTTAGGCTAGACCAGAGAGGCCTCCCTTCCATCCCCAAGATGTTCCTGGTATCCCTATTCATCCCCATGTATCTTTGCAACCCGAAGTTCTCACGAATGATGGATGGAAGGAGATTGTTCACCCAATAGTCTCCCACCATATTGGCTGGCCAAACTTGTCATTACCTCCTCCCCCTCTGCCTGTAAGCTAAAATGCTCAAATTTCCCCTCCACACTCACCTGTACAATCCTCCCATGCAAGGAAATGACTCAAAACCAAGGCTCACCATGTGCATGACAAAGGTAAAGCTGCTTTCGTTCCCTCCTCCCCTTCAAGTGACTCAACTAAGTCAATGTCCTCTCGTATGCACTTGAGGGATGACTACTCCCATGTCATTAGTGAGATCAAGCCTCAAGGTTCCACCCAACCTAAGGCTAATTCAGGGAAGTCCAAAGGGGTCAACAACAACAAAGGAAGAATTGCCTCTCAAAGTGGAAAATATGGATTTTGATTACGTGTTTATAATTTATTTATTAAGGACAGTGGACTGCAAAACATTTTGGACAACAAACTATTTTTTGGGATATTGTGGATATTTACATGTTTTGGATATAATTTGAAATATTTCTCATATTTAAATTTCAAATTGTGGAAATAAATATGGGAGCCACAAGGAGGCATGTGTTCAATTGGTTGTATAATTATGTTTATTTTTGTTAAGAAATAAAAGGGAGTCACAAGGGGTCCCCCCTACTTAGTTATTATTTAATAAAAGACCCTTAATTATTATTATTATTATTATTACTTGCTCTAAACTAAAATTAGTTAATTTTTAGTTAACTTAACGAAATGAGGTAGTTGAACTACTTCAACTAATTTGTGTTGCATAAAAGAAAAATGAGAAGCAATAACAAGAGGAGAATAGAAGTAGAAAGCATACTAAGGTTTTCTCTTGATTTTTATTGAAATAGTTAAGTTTTCATTCATTCTTCAATTCATTAAATGTCTAATTTTCTTTTATGATAGCAGGGTCCTATTGTAGAAAACAAGGTTTCAAAATTCTTGAGTAAGATAAATTGATATCGTTTCATCAACATTTATTTGGTGACCATACTGGGTATATCTTCCATATATCTTTGGTTGATTTATGTTTAATTATCATTGAATATATTTATGTTTCCTTTTTTTTATGCTTTGATTGTTTCTTTTCTTCATGACTATACCTGTTGTAAGGAAATCCAATATTGAGCCCGGTCTTAAAGATCATACCAACATTGCTTTAACCTTGTTTAATACCGTCTTAGAGATCGATAATACCCTAGTTGAGATTGAAATCTCATGGGAAGTGATTGAATAAGACATAAGCGTTCGAGAACATTGGGAAGCTAGGAAAAGACAACCTAGGAATCAACCACAACTTTCTTTTTCCTACAGTTTTGATCTTCTTTTCATGTCCTTGGACCCTCACATATCTAGGAAAAGAATAGGTTTATCACCTTAGATTAATCCTATTGATGAAATAGGAAGAAGAAATGTTGTTTTGTCAACCCAACAAAGTACTCTAAGGAGAAATTTGTCTGATTCAACCAGTTCATCTTTCTCTCCCTTACCTATCGTTCACAAGATGGCATCTAGTGGTGGCTCTGGTGGCACTAGAGGTTCTTCTTCATCCCAACCTTCATGCTTGTCAGTTATTGGTAGCTTATATAGTCATCAAGTACCTTTACAATCTTCTACAAACCCCACCAAAGTCATAATAAAGTATGGGATTTTTCAGGATGCTACAACTACTTTGTGGCATGTTTCCTCCCCTATTAACCTAGCACCTTCTACTCATCCACTTCCTAAATTCAAAGAGAATCTCTCTAGGTTTTTAGGGAATAACACGATCACTATGAATGAACACTTGGTGGAATTTTCTAATGCCTGTCACAACATAGGAGCCAATGACAATGACACTTGTATGCACTTTTTTTTTTTAATTCCCTTGAAGGGAAGGAAATGATTGATTTCTTTGATCTTCCTCCCAAGATTATTTCCACTTGGGAGGAGTTAGTGTATCAGTTTAAGTCTACCTATGGGTAGTATAAGAGCCCATCCGAGAAGTTACGGGAGTATAATAATATTTCTTTTAAAGAGGGTGAGACTATCAAGTCTTTCAACTTGCATTTCACTAAGTTATATAACCAAATCCCCGAACTCATTCACCCTTAGAACCAAGCCACTTTTATGCATTATTATAATTCTCTACGTTCCCCCTACCGGCATAGGCTTGAGGAAAAGACCATTGATAACCTTGGTTATGCTTTGCATGTTTTTTTAGAGTATGAAGAACAACTTGAAAGAACACGTCTTCCCAAGGGAGACTCAGTTAAACAGACATACATGCCTGCCCTCTTACAACTTTTACAAGACATGAATAACCGAATGATAGCGTATGAGCGGAATGGAAATGTCCCTTCACTTACCCCTCGAGCCTCATCTTCGTCTTCACCAACCTTTAGGAATCCAAATAAAAATAACTTTCAACCTAAATCCATCATGCCTTATAGTTGGTGTAAATTTTGTGAGGAACACCATGAAGAAAGTACTTGTGAGATAAAGAAGAGTTCCAGAGATAAAATCTTTTGTAAAAGGCCTGAAACTACTATTAATATCTTAGATTTTGTAGGGCCAAAGGATGTCATGATCATAAATACTAGGAGTAAATCCTATGCTCTGAAAGGTAAATATGATCCTCCTCGCACTTCTTCTATCCCAAGCTCATATTCACCAGATGTTACTGTTAAGGTTTCTAAATATCCTGACAATCAAGGAACTACTTTCCCTCTTCCCTCTTCCAAATACAACATTCTCAATCAATTGGATAATATTAAAGTTGATGCTACCCTCCTGGACATCGTTGTCGTCCCTGAGCAACAAAAGCATCTGAAACATTTAATGGAAGGAAAGGCTTCCATTGTAACCAACCTCTCTGAAGAGGTAGATAAAGAGGACTCAACTATAAATAAAGTAGGTGTACATAATTTTAGGCACCCTGTAAAAAATCCCCTGTTTTTTATTTATGTAAAGATTATGGAAAAAATGGCCCACTGTTGTCTCATTGATGACGGTTCAGGCCAAAAGTAATGTCGAAGATTATTATGGAAGAGATAGGCTTGTCTTGTACAAATGAAAATGTGAGAAGCATTCTCTCTTATAATAGTTTACAACAATCAACCATAGGTGAAATCAAGGTCGTGACCTTGGTTTTGTGCGTGCATTGTGAAATAAGAAAAACCCTTAATATTTAGGTAATAGATATGCCAGTTAGTAATTACTCAATCATATTAGGAAGAGATTGACAAGATTTGACAGGTGGATACCTCTCACTCGACGGGACACACTTATCTGTTCCTCAGAATGGTAAAAACATCATAGTCCTAAGGGAGGTAAGAATTTCACCTTATATAGAAAGTGTCCCATGTCCTAATGTGAATTATATCGAAGAGGACCTAGGAGTGTATTCCATATTTGCATATGAGGACAACACTACCTTTGAAAAAATCAACATAGAGGATGGGATGTGGCAGATGCACTTTGATGGTTCATGCTCTAATGAAGGAAATGGAGCTGGTATTATCTTGTATTCTCATGTGGGTAAAATTCATGACTTTTCCTATAGGTTAGAGTTTTCTTGCACAAACAACATCATTGAATTTCAAGCGTTACTTCTAGGCATTGAAAATGCCTATAATTTAGGTTGTGGTTAGCTTATAGTTTTTGGGGACTTTGAACTTGTTGTAAACCTTGTATGTAAGATATATTCTCCTAGAAACAAGTTAGTGAAACATTGCACCAAAAATGTTTGGGCACTTATCTCAAACTTGTTATATTTCAACATCACTCATGTTAAAAGGGAATTGAACTTAATGGTTGACATGTTAGCTATTTTTGGAGCCTCTCCTACATGAAAAATTATGCCACAAAGACCTGATTGTACCTTTAAATCTTTGTATCGTCCACATATCCCTGAAAATGTAGAGTCATGGAAGGTCTTCCCTAGTGATGATAGCATTTATGCTTTCATTCAAAATGAACCCTATAATCCTAAGGAAATTATATCAATGGAAGATAAAAAAAAAATTACAAAGGGCTTGGCTCCTCTAGAAAGTTTATTTTCATCAAGTGATGTAGGCAACAAATAAAAAAATAAAGAAGAGGATTCAAAAAGGAAAGTGTGTGAAACCATTTCCTTGAACATTGGGACACCTGATTGTCCAAAGAATGTTAAAATAGGCACCCAATATTTCGATGAAGAAAAATTGAAGTTCACAGAGTTGCTTAGTGAATTTCAAGATGTTTTTGCTTGGTCTTATGAGGATCTTCATGGTTTTCATCCTGCTCTTATACAACATTCCATTCCTATCAAGGAGGGCATAAAACTGGTTAGGAAAAAAAAAAGACCCATTAATATTACATTGGAAGAAACTATTCGAAAGGAGTTGGAAAAGCTCTTGAAGGCTGAGATAATTTTCCCTGTTAAGTATTTTGAGTGGGTTTCCAATTTGGTTCACGTTCAGAAAACGACTAGCCAGATCAGATTATGCGTTGTTTTTCATGCATTGAATAGGGCTAGTATAAAAGACCATTTTCCTCTCCCTAATATGAAAATGATTTTGTAGCAAGTTGCAGGGTCACAGATCAAGGTAAAAAAGACAGATGAATATAAAACCACTTTTATTACTCGTTGGGGTACTTTTTCTTATGAATGTATGACTTTTGTATTATCTAATGCAGGTGTCACTTTCCAAAGAGATATGCAAATCGATTTTGATGATTTGATCGAAAACATTATTCGTATTTATCTTGATGACTTAATTGTTTATTCAAAAAATCAATCAGATCATTTTAGTCATCTTAAAAAGGTTCTCATGCGATGCAGGAAATTTGGCATTTCTTTAAATCCTTTTACGTCTATTTTTGGCATTACCAAGGGAAAGATCCTTGGACACATTCTCTTTGATTTAGGAATAAGCATAGATCCCGAAAGGATTGTTGTTATCCTAAATATTCCTACTCCTACTTCCAAGAAAGAGGTTCAAGCCTTTATGGGTGTTATCAACTCTGTCTGTAGGTTTGTTCCTTATTATGATTTAATGGTAAAGCCAATTCACAATTTGCTTAAGCAAGATCATTAATTTTCTTGGACTAATGATGTCGAAAATGATTTCGTAAGAATCAAGAAGGAAATCAGTTCTGCACCGGTTTTGGTGAAGCCGTATTTTGAGAAAGAATTTACGATATATACTAATGCCACAGAGGAAGCAGTTTATGCTATCCTCGTGCAATGTGATTACCAAGTTAATGAAAAACCAATACCTTACATGAGTAAAATATTGTTAGATGATGAATTTAAATATTATTATATTGAAAATCATGCTTTCTCTCTTGTTAAGGTTGTTGAAAAAAATTTCCACTTTATCTTAGGTAAGCACACGCTGGTAAAACTCCCTTTACTTGTTGTTAGGTTTTTTCTCTCAAAGACTTATCTTGCACATTAGCTTGCCAAGATCCAGGAGCGTGATTTAACTATAATGAATTCTAACACCATCAAGGGACGTGACTTATCCCTTCACTTAGCTCAACATGTTGAAACAAGTGAAGAAATTGATGAACAATATAGCTCTTTATCAGCACTGGTTTACATTGACAATCAAATCCTTCTTGAGGCTAAACATCCTTGGTATAAAGATATAGTTTATTACTTGCAAAATCAAAGGTGTCCAGATAACTTAGATACCCATCAAAGAAGAAGGATATGTCTTGAATCTACTAGATACGTCATTATAGGCGACTTCTTGTTTAGAACATCTTCCGATGGTATGTTACTTCATTGTGTGAACAATGAGGAAACACATAAATTGTTACAAGAGACTCATGGATTTGAAAATTATGTTATTCGTGTAGGAGGTCACTTTTCTGTTAAAACCATCGCTTTTAAGATTATCAGGAAAGGGTGTTATTGGCCTTCAATCTTTTGTGATTCTTATAATTTTTAAAGATCTTGTGACAAGTGTCAGAAGTTTGCTGGAAAAGAATGCCTTTCATCCATGCCTTTACAACCCGTCCTCCTTGACTTTCCTTTTTCAAAATGGGGTTTGTATTTTATTGGTCCTATTAATCTTCCATCTTCAACAGGGAAAGTTTTTATCTTGACAACCATAGAATATTTTATGAAATAGACTGAAGTTTTCCCACTTAAGAATTCACAGGATGAACAGGTGATTTCTTTCTTTGAGACTAATATTTTTTCCAGATTTAGTCTTCCTTTGGAAATTATTACAGACAATGGTCCTGCTTTTATTTCTGCTAAGCTGACCCAATTTTTAGCTAAATTGGGGGTTAAACATTTTACCTCCTTGGCTTATTATCCCCAAGGAAATGGGCAGGCTGAGTCTACAAACAAGAATCTGGTAAGAATTATCAAGAGGCTCATTGAAGATAAGCCTCGTCAATGGTACACTCTCCTCACTTACGCCCTTTGGGAATATCGCACTACACTAAGGTGAGCACTGGTTGCACTCATTTCCATATTGTTTATGGTCAAGAAGCCATTCTGCCTATAGAGCTGGAACTTTCTTCTCTAAGGTTAATGCTACAGGTTGAAGAATTAAATTCTTCCGATGTTTCTAAAAGAATGAATGCAGTTTTGGCTTTAGAGGAGCAAAGGATGTTTTCCTTGGATAATATAAAGAGAATACATCAAACTATTAAAAAATATTTCAATAACAGTGTCAAACCTGTCAAATTTAAGGTTAATGAAAAGGTATTGATGTGGGATTCATCTCATGCTGATAGAGGAAGGCATTCAAAGTTCCAAAATTTATGGATGGGTCCATTTAAGATCACTTTTGTCCTAGGCACAAATTCCTATATCCTAAAGGACTTGCAAGAGCGATTGTTTTCCTATAGCACCAATGGTTCACACTTAAACACTATGTGGAACCAACTTGAAAGTTTAAATGTTGTATGGAATGATTATGTATTATAATTTTTTTATTTTCTTTGATTTTACATTGTTGCTTGTTTTATTTTCTTCGATTTGAAATTGTTATTATTTCATTACTGCTATTTCATTTTCGTTATTTCATTTCTGTTGTTTTATTTATGCTATTTACTTGTGTTATTGACTTCTTTTCTGTCAAAATAAAATATTGGATCAATTTTGCCACAATGACGCTATTCTGCAAAGTATTATTAATCAATAACAATCAGGTTACGTAGCTATCATGATGTTTCCCCTTGAAAGCATCATTGAAGTTGTTATCTGCTTCAACTGTTGTTATATAAGATAGTTGGTTTTATCACTTTTCTTCTTTCCTTTTCTTCCATCCACTCCAAGATTCAAAAGAGCATATCAAAAAAATTGTCTCCTTGAAGTCAAGAATTATTTTACTATGATTAATCAAATGATTATGCATACATGGATAAAACCCCTCATACTTAACACTTTCCATGAGTTATTCCCAAAATATCAGTCATATTTCCCTTAAAACTGATCACTTCCCCCTGTTGCATAATCATTATAATGTATATCTTCTTGATCTAATGGTTACATGCTCTGCAAAACTAGACAATCTGATTTCTTAATATGTTGGAAAGAAATTTCCCTATGGAGTCACCAGTTTGTTGACGATTAAAATCGCAACAATGAATTCTTCTCGCAAAGGATTGCTAAGCTCTATTATTTGTTTATGATAATAATATTTAACTAGTAGGTCGGACCCCCCTTGTAGAATAGAGGTGCAAAGATAGATGTGCTATGCTTATATGTTGTTTTTGTTATGATGTTTCCTACAAATTCCTATACAATTGATGATGCAGTCTTGGTTTCATTTGACATGACAAATGGTTTGTTGATGCATTGTTGCTAAATTTTGTCAATATTCACTCGCATTACAGGGCAGTTCTATGGATATAAGGATTATATTGTTTTACAGGTGCTATGTTATGTCATGATATAACATTGGTTAGTAATCTTGTACATGATTTTATGCAAAAGATAGTATGATGATATGGGAGCTAGCTCAAAACAAAAAGGGAAAGAAGTTATGGATAAGTCCCAAGGCCATGCTAAAAATATTACATATAAACTTTGAATATATATATATATATAAATTGTTAGAAGTGGTGGACCTAGCTGCTATACTATGCGATTTTGTTTAAAGGATTATATGGGAAGTGCATATGGTAACGTTAACATATGGTTATTATTGTGACATGTTTCGGGTGATGCACTATACAATGGATATGGATTGAATATATACAATAGATATGGCACTAAATTATGCAATGGTTATGGTTTGAATTTAATGGTTGATGTTATGTTAATGGGCTAGCTTGTACATGAAATTGAATAGGACCAGGTAAGGAAGCAACATCAATTTACTACACGTCACTCCAAACCACCCTCGAGCCCATCACCCTAGAATAGTGGCATTGTTGCTCTGTTGGTTGTAGAAACTCCGTGATTTCACGTTTCGAAGGGGAAAACTCGAGCCATCTCTTCAATGAAGCAATTTTTCATAGGTATGGCTCTTTGTTTTCCATCCATGATGGACACTTTGTATTATTAATCAAATGGTGGCTCAGGACTGCATGGGTTCTATGTTTTTTCTTTAGTTTCGACTAAGTATCAATGTTGTGTTATGGTATTCTCTATGATTACTGTGGAATGTTGACATGTTGAAGGAAATAAATGGATGTTGTTTCTTTGTCAAGTCTATCCATTGGTTATTGTTAAAAATGAATTCGGTCAGCTTGGGTTTTTATGATGATTCTCCGTGGAAAATGATAACAATGGTGCAACGAGCTCTGAGGTTATTGTTGTGGGGTTTTACCACCAGTCTGGGTATCATTTGTTGTCACCCATTTTTTGTCTCGATCGTTGTTGTGGTTTGTCCTCCAGGTTGCAATGAAAATTTTGACAGTGGTATTATTCTTGCTATGTTTGGATGAGCCTAAGCTATTTTTGTTATGGCTTGTCATTATCACCGAACGTTCCACAGTCTAGTCTTTGTGTTACCTAAAATGTCAAATGGAGGCTTGCGTATGTATCGAATGGCTACGGGTTGTGCTATGGCATTCTTTTCACAAGAGTTTTAAAACTCGCTCCTCTCATCTCTACTATAATGGTCGACTGTTGTGTTTGTGAGCCTTGGTGTCAATTGTTTTTCGAAGGTTATCGACCTCCTGGGTGTTGGGAAGAGACATGGTCTCTTTGTGTTTTCGAGGATTCTTCATTTTTTAAATCAACCCTTGTTTCCTCTCTGCAATAAAGTTTTAGAGGCATTTTTGTGTTCCTAGTTTGTGATCGAATTGCCTTGTTTCTACTTTGGCATTGTATTTATGGATCTGTCAAGATCTTGGGGTTATAATTGAAAGATTTTGGTGTTCCCAAAAGAGAACAACTCTCTGTTTTCCCAAGATTATACTTATTTACCTATGGTTGCTTCTCAGTGGTAAATTCTTTTAGGAGGTAAAAGATGACAAACTCTCTGTGTTTTCGAAGATTAAACACACTTTCATTACCTCTCCACAATAAATTTCTAAAGAACTCGACTTGGTTCTATTGAGCCCGACTTGCTTCTATTTTTCCTTGGGGACCTTTTGGTTTTGTAGAGACTTTGGTTTACCAGTTTAATGATTGTGTTAATTATAAAGGGCACATGCTCTTTCACTTCGAATACCATCTCTTGGTTGAGTCTTTGTATTTCCTCTATGTGATGAATTTGTTTGAACAAAAAAAAAATATGGGTTACCTATAGCCGAAGATCTTTCTTTTGGTCGATTATGGTCTTTCCATTCATTAGTATGTTGAATACTAACACGATCATGATTCCAATTGAGTTGTAAATGCATGCATGTGTATGATCGATTCATCAAATATGATCGTGGTCTTGTCAATTTTAAAAGAGAAACATGCATGTCGATATGGTTTTGTTCTCTTCATACATCATATGGCTCTGTTTTTTATCGAGTGTTTCTTTTGGAAGGAAGTCTATATATGTTTGATGAATGTGGATCTCAAGTTCAGAGATACATGTTTTTGGTTAAGCATTATTGCCGAATTAATATTGGTATCGATGATTATATGGTTGAAGACATGTGTGTATGATAGGTTCATCAAATATTCTCTTGATTATGTCCATATTTAAAAAGGACCCGTGGGTGATTAAATTGGGCCCAATTATTGTTTGATGATAGTTGATTGTTGGTGGTTAGCGCTGGGTCTATTATTATTTGATTCTATTCGGTTGCAAAAGATGAATATTGGATATAGATAATCGTAATAGTTGTGCGTATTATGTTTGTTTTAAAAAGAAGAGATCAACATTAGAGTATACTAGACAGTGGATTGAATGGATATGTTGTTATTGTGGAATTGGAAATGATTTGCATAGTCATTATATAGGATGCACAGATTGATATAAATTGAATAAATCTGGAAAATTTAATTGTTTTATTGAAGACAACAAGTAATTTGTATGAAATTAATGAACAATTAAAGGATCTTGGTCTTGGAAGTGGATAATTTTGGAATGCGATTGGAACAGAGTTATGATTGTTTTTTTATTTATTTAATTTATTTTATGAATAGAATCTGTATAATTCCCTCTCATTTTCTCATGTTTTCTCTCATTATAAATCCCCTCACAATCCCAAATTCATTTTTCACGCCTTGTTCACTATAATAAAATTAAAACTCTGTATGAGAGTGATAAAAAATGATACAGAGATAGATGGAAGTTGAAATATTTTGGTATTGCTTGCACAGTCAATTATTTAATGAATTGTCGAGCAGTACTCATGTTATTATTCCCTATCATAATATCATTTTTTCACTTATTACAATCCCTCCAGATATCCCATGAACCCTATTTCACCCCCTGCTCATTTGAAAATTATTAAATAATTTTATGGATTGGATTGCATGGGACTGATGTTAATTTATGAGATAAACTTTGTTTCATATAAAGAGAATGTCATGTATGGTATATTAAGAGTTAATTGCTAATAATTGTTGCATACATGATGATATTATTTAGGAGAGGAAGTCATGGAAGAAACAATACGGTCAGAGGTAACTAGAACATAGGGCTTAGAAGGCTCAGATTCTCAATTCATTTCAATGTCGATCCTTTGGAGTTGAACCAACTTTTTCAAGCTGGGTTTTTCAATTGGATTGGACAAGGGATAATTCAACCTAGAACAGAGAGGCCTCCCTTACAGCCCCAAAATGTTCCTGGTATCTGATCCAGGTGGATATCGATGGCCACCCACCTTTTCCAATTAGCCGAAATAGTTTTCTGGCAATTTTGGCAATTTACTATTTTTAGCAGTTTTTAACTTCTGGGGCCATTTTGAGGGCCTAAATGAATGTTTTTCTGGATTGATCTTCTCAATGATAGAAAAAGGCACCATTAATCCCCCAAAATGAATATCCTCTATTATACCTTTCCAACGGGCTATAATACGCCTAAAACAAAGATCGTATGCAAAAGTTACGACCCCGAGAAGTTGATGTACTAACTTACCCAAACGGGGCCCACATGACTTTTGGTGCTTCATCTCCTATGGTTAGGTTTTTGGATGTCTATGGATTTTGGAATTCCTGTTTATAGTAAAAAGGCCTTTAGAGCCTCATTGTAATCATCTTCTTGTGAATGCGAGTAGCTATCACATCTCTTCTCAGAGATAAGCTGCCACCATTCTAGCGAGTCTTTCACTCTGTATTTTTACAGTCTCTGTACATTTATTTCATTAATAGAAATTGTGTATTACTGTATATCCTTGTTTATGGTTGCATCTCTGATACAATTATGTTATATTATTGGAGATCTGCGATATCTCTGTGCATTTATTTATTATATCTCTGCTCTCATTTCATGCCGAAAATAATATAGATCAGTATCCCTGTGCCTTCCCATGTATCTTTGCAACTTAAAGTTCAAGAGAATGAAGGATGGTAGGATATTGTTCACCCAATAGTCTCCCATCATCGTGGCTCACCAAAATTTTCATTATCTACTCCCCCTCCACCTGTAAACCCAAATGCTCAAATTTCCCCTGCGCACTCACTTGTACAGTCCTCCCCTGCAAGAAAATGACTCAAAACCGAGGCTGACCATATGAATGAAAACGGTAAAGTTGTTTCTACTCCCTCCTCCCCTTTAAGTAACTCAGCCAAGTCAGTTTCCTCCCACATGCACTTGAGGGATGACTTCTCCCATGTCATTAGTGAGATCAAACCTCAAGGTTCCACCCAACCTAAGGCTAATTCAGGGAAGTCCAAAGGGGACAACAACAACAAAGGAAGAATTGCCTCTCAAAGTGGAAAATATGGATTTTGATTATGTGTTTATAATTTATTTATTGAGGACAGTGGACTGCAAAAATTTTTGGACAACAAACTATTTTATGGGATATTGTGGATATTTACATGTTTTGGATATAATTTGAAATATTTATGATATTTAAGTTTCAAATTATGGAAAGAATTATGGGAGCCACAAGGAGGCATGTGTTTAATTGGTTGTCTAATTATGTTTATTTTTGTTAATAAATAAAAGGGAGTCACAAGAGGTCCCACCTGATTAGTTATTATTTAATAAAATACCCTTAATTATTATTATTATTATTACTTTCCCTAAACTAAAATTAGTTAAGTTTTATTGAACTTAACTAAATGAGGTAGTTGAACTACTTGAACTAATTTGCATTGCATAAAATAAAAATGAGAAGGAAGAACAAGAGGAGAATAGAAGGAGAAAGCATACTAAGGTTTGCTCTTGAGTTTTATTGAGATAGTTCAGGTATCATTCATTTTTCAATTCATTAAAAGCCTAATTCTCTTTTATGACAGGAGGGTCCTATTGTAGACAAAAAGGTTCAAAGATGAACCATATCATTCATATGATTATTTCATAGGTGTTGATCTATCTTTGATAGTCTGTGTAGACTTGTTTTTTTATGAATTGAGTTTCATGAATGATAAAGGATATTGTGCAGAGTCAAGTGGGAAATAGTCTGTGGCAAGCTGATCCAAATTTTAAACCTCGGTTTTTACTTCTTGTTAGAGTCCTTTTGTGTGTTTTTCATCGGGGATATCTAAGTTTGACCTTGGTCCATGCCCCCACAAGGATTTTTGTAAAGAGAAAGATACTTTTGATTCTTGGAATGAAATAAAGCGATTGTTATTCTATCTCATTTTTTTTAATCTGTGACTCAGTACTTTTTCTTTTGATCTCCACCTTTACTTTCTGCAATATGTTAATGTTCATAAAATTATATAAAAATGTTATATTTTGCAACAATATTTTTATTTAAAAAATTATCCTAAGACCTTGTAATTAATACTTGTGGATTGGGAAATACATTTTGAGGCTATAGACATAGGGTAATATTCCCAACTAT
>ML814497.1:179947-209803 GCA_009831015.1 Picea engelmannii | reverse complement strand
AGGGAAGTGCTATGTATATAAGGATTATATTTTTTTACAGGTGCTATGTTATGTTATGATATAACATTGGTTAGTAATATTGTACATGATTTTATGCAAAATATAGTATGATGATATGGGATCTAGCTCAAAAAAAAAATGGAAAGAAGCTATGGATAAGTCCTAAGGCCATGGTAAAAAGATTACATATAAACTTTGAATGTGTATATAAATTGTTACAAGTGGTGGACATAGCTGCTATACTATGCGATTTTGTTTAAAGGATTGTATGGGAAGAACATATGGTAACGTTAACATATGGTTATTATTGTGACATGTTTCGGGTGGCACACTATACAATGGATATGGCATTGAATCTATACAATAGATATGGCATTGAATTATGAAATGGTTATGGTTTGAATTTAATGGTTGATTTTATGTTAATGGGTTGACTTGTACGTGAAATTGAATAGGTCTAGGTGAGGAAGTGACATTCATTTATTGCATCACACTCCAAACCATCCTTGATCCCATCACCCTAGCATAGTTGCATCGTTTCTCTATTGGTTGTGTAAACTCCGCGATTTTAGGTTTCGAAGGGGAAAACTTGAGCCATTTCTTCATTGAAGAGATTTTTTGTAGGTGTGGTTCTTTGCTTTCCATCCATGATGGAATCTTTGTATTATGAATCAAATGGTGGCTCAGGTTGCATGGCTTCTATTTTTTTCTTGAGTTTCGACTGAGTATCAATGTTGTGTTATGGTGTTCTTTGTGATTATTGTGGAATGTTGGCATGTTGAAGGAAATAAATGGGTGTTATTTCTTTGTCAAGTCTGTGCATTGGTTATTATTAAAAAGGAATTCGTTCATCTTGGTTTTTTATGATGATTCTTTGTGGAAAATGATAACAATGGTGCAACAAGATCTAAGGTTATTTTTGCGGGGTTTTACCACCAATCTGGGTATCATTTGTTGTCACCCATTTTTCGTCTCAGTAGTTGTTATAGTTCGTCCTCCAGGTTGCAATGCAACTATTGACAGTGGTATTATTCTTTCTCTGTTTGGCCGAGCCCTATCTATTGTTGTTATGGCTTGTCATTATCACTAAAATTTCCACAGTCCAATCTTTGTGTTATCGAGAATGTCAAATGGAGGCCAGTGTATGTATCGAATGGCTACGAGTTGTACTTTGGCATCCTTTTCACAAGATTTTTAACACTCTCTTATTTCATATCTCTTATAATGGCCAACTGTTATGTTTGTGAGCCTCACTGTCAATTGTTTCTCGAAGGTTATCAACCTCCTGGGTGTTGGGAAGAGATACAATCTCTCTTTGTTTTCGAGGATTCTTCATTCTTTAAATCAACCCATGTTTGCTCTCTGCAATAAAGTTTTAGAGGCATTTATGTGTGCCTGGATTATGCTCGAATTGCCTTGTTTCTACTTGGGCATTCTCTTTATGGCTTTGTCAATATCTTGGGGTTATAGTTGAAAGATTTTGGTGTTCCCAAAAGATAATGGCTCTCTGTTTTCTCAAGAATATACTTGTTTACCTATTGTTTCTTCTTAGTGGTAACTTCTTTTAGGAGGTAAAATATGGCGATCTCTCTGTGTTTTTGAATATCAAACAAACTTGTGTTACCTCTCTGCAATAAATTTATAAAGAACCCGACTTGGTTCTATTGAGTCCAACTTGCTTCTATTTTTCCTTGGGCACCTTTTGGTTATGTCAAGACTTTGGTTTACCAATTTAATGATTGTGGTAATTATAAAGGGCATGGGCTCTCTCACTTCGAAGACCATCTCTTGGTCGAGTCTGTATGTTTCCTTTCTGTGATGAATTTGTTTGAACAAAAAACAAATATGGGTTACCTACAACCCGAGAGCTTTCCTTTTGGTCGATTATGGTCTTTCCACTCATTACAGTGTTGAATCCTAGCACGATCATGATTCCAATTGAGTTGTAAATGCACCTGTGTGTATGATCGATTCATCAAATATGATCATGGTAATGTTAGTTTTAAAAGAGACACATGTGTGTCGATATGGTTTTGTTCTCTTCATACATCATATGGATCTGTCTTTTATTGAGCGTTTCTTTTGGAAGGAAGTCTGCATATGTTTGATGAATGTGGATCTCAAGTTTAGAGCTACATGTTTTGGTTAAGTAGTGTTGTTGAATTAATATTGGTATCTATGATTATATGGTTGAAGACATGTTTGTATGATAGTTTCATTCAATATTCTCTTGATTTTGTCCATATTTAAAAATTACCCGTGGGTGATTAAATCGAGCTCGATTATTGTTTGATGATAGTTGACTGTTGGTGGTTAGCATTGGGTCTATTATTATTGATTGTATTTGGTTTCCATGGATGAATATTGGATATCGATAATGGTAATAGTTGTGTGTATTATGTTTGTTTTAAAAATAAAAGATCAACATTAGAGTATACAGGACAGGGGCTCGAATGGATATGTTGTTATTGTGGAATTAGAAATGATTTGACTAGTCATTATATAGGATGCATAGATTGATATAAATTGAAGAATTCTGGGAAATTTAATTATTTTATTGAAGACAACAAGTAATCTATATGCAATTAATGAACAGTTCAAGGATCTTGATCTTGGAAGTGGATACTTTTGGATTGTGATTGGAACAGAGTTATGATTTTTTTTTTCTTAATTTATTTTATGAACAATATCTATATAATTCCCTCTCATTTTCTCACTTTTTCACTCATTATACATCCCCTCATAATCCCAAATTCATTTTTCACGCCCTGTTCACTAGAATAAAATTAAAACTTTGTATGACAGTGATAAAAAATGACACAGAGATAGATGGAAGCTGATATATTTTGGTATTGTTTGGACAGTGATTTATGTAATGAATTGTCTAGCAGTACTCTTGTTCTTACTCCCTGTCATGATATCACTTTTTCGCTTATTACAATTCCCCCAGATATCCCATGAGCCATATTTCACCCCCTGCTCATTTGACAATTATTAAATAATTTTATGGATTGGATTGCATGGGACTAATGTTAATTTCGGATCCAAACTTTGTTTCATATAAAGAGAATGTCATGTATGGTCTATTAGGAGTTAATCGCTAATAATTTATGCATACAAAATGATATTCTTCAGCATAGGCAGTCATGGCTGAAACAATAGGGGCATAGGTAACTGGAACAGAGGGCCTAGAAGGCCCATATTCTCAATTCATTTCAATGTCGATCGTCAAGAGTTGAACTAGTTTTTTCAAGCTGGGTTTTTCAATTGGATTGGACAAGATATAATTTAGGCTAGACCAGAGAGGCCTCCCTTCCATCCCCAAGATGTTCCTGGTATCCCTATTCATCCCCATGTATCTTTGCAACCCGAAGTTCTCACGAATGATGGATGGAAGGAGATTGTTCACCCAATAGTCTCCCACCATATTGGCTGGCCAAACTTGTCATTACCTCCTCCCCCTCTGCCTGTAAGCTAAAATGCTCAAATTTCCCCTCCACACTCACCTGTACAATCCTCCCATGCAAGGAAATGACTCAAAACCAAGGCTCACCATGTGCATGACAAAGGTAAAGCTGCTTTCGTTCCCTCCTCCCCTTCAAGTGACTCAACTAAGTCAATGTCCTCTCGTATGCACTTGAGGGATGACTACTCCCATGTCATTAGTGAGATCAAGCCTCAAGGTTCCACCCAACCTAAGGCTAATTCAGGGAAGTCCAAAGGGGTCAACAACAACAAAGGAAGAATTGCCTCTCAAAGTGGAAAATATGGATTTTGATTACGTGTTTATAATTTATTTATTAAGGACAGTGGACTGCAAAACATTTTGGACAACAAACTATTTTTTGGGATATTGTGGATATTTACATGTTTTGGATATAATTTGAAATATTTCTCATATTTAAATTTCAAATTGTGGAAATAAATATGGGAGCCACAAGGAGGCATGTGTTCAATTGGTTGTATAATTATGTTTATTTTTGTTAAGAAATAAAAGGGAGTCACAAGGGGTCCCCCCTACTTAGTTATTATTTAATAAAAGACCCTTAATTATTATTATTATTATTATTACTTGCTCTAAACTAAAATTAGTTAATTTTTAGTTAACTTAACGAAATGAGGTAGTTGAACTACTTCAACTAATTTGTGTTGCATAAAAGAAAAATGAGAAGCAATAACAAGAGGAGAATAGAAGTAGAAAGCATACTAAGGTTTTCTCTTGATTTTTATTGAAATAGTTAAGTTTTCATTCATTCTTCAATTCATTAAATGTCTAATTTTCTTTTATGATAGCAGGGTCCTATTGTAGAAAACAAGGTTTCAAAATTCTTGAGTAAGATAAATTGATATCGTTTCATCAACATTTATTTGGTGACCATACTGGGTATATCTTCCATATATCTTTGGTTGATTTATGTTTAATTATCATTGAATATATTTATGTTTCCTTTTTTTTATGCTTTGATTGTTTCTTTTCTTCATGACTATACCTGTTGTAAGGAAATCCAATATTGAGCCCGGTCTTAAAGATCATACCAACATTGCTTTAACCTTGTTTAATACCGTCTTAGAGATCGATAATACCCTAGTTGAGATTGAAATCTCATGGGAAGTGATTGAATAAGACATAAGCGTTCGAGAACATTGGGAAGCTAGGAAAAGACAACCTAGGAATCAACCACAACTTTCTTTTTCCTACAGTTTTGATCTTCTTTTCATGTCCTTGGACCCTCACATATCTAGGAAAAGAATAGGTTTATCACCTTAGATTAATCCTATTGATGAAATAGGAAGAAGAAATGTTGTTTTGTCAACCCAACAAAGTACTCTAAGGAGAAATTTGTCTGATTCAACCAGTTCATCTTTCTCTCCCTTACCTATCGTTCACAAGATGGCATCTAGTGGTGGCTCTGGTGGCACTAGAGGTTCTTCTTCATCCCAACCTTCATGCTTGTCAGTTATTGGTAGCTTATATAGTCATCAAGTACCTTTACAATCTTCTACAAACCCCACCAAAGTCATAATAAAGTATGGGATTTTTCAGGATGCTACAACTACTTTGTGGCATGTTTCCTCCCCTATTAACCTAGCACCTTCTACTCATCCACTTCCTAAATTCAAAGAGAATCTCTCTAGGTTTTTAGGGAATAACACGATCACTATGAATGAACACTTGGTGGAATTTTCTAATGCCTGTCACAACATAGGAGCCAATGACAATGACACTTGTATGCACTTTTTTTTTTTAATTCCCTTGAAGGGAAGGAAATGATTGATTTCTTTGATCTTCCTCCCAAGATTATTTCCACTTGGGAGGAGTTAGTGTATCAGTTTAAGTCTACCTATGGGTAGTATAAGAGCCCATCCGAGAAGTTACGGGAGTATAATAATATTTCTTTTAAAGAGGGTGAGACTATCAAGTCTTTCAACTTGCATTTCACTAAGTTATATAACCAAATCCCCGAACTCATTCACCCTTAGAACCAAGCCACTTTTATGCATTATTATAATTCTCTACGTTCCCCCTACCGGCATAGGCTTGAGGAAAAGACCATTGATAACCTTGGTTATGCTTTGCATGTTTTTTTAGAGTATGAAGAACAACTTGAAAGAACACGTCTTCCCAAGGGAGACTCAGTTAAACAGACATACATGCCTGCCCTCTTACAACTTTTACAAGACATGAATAACCGAATGATAGCGTATGAGCGGAATGGAAATGTCCCTTCACTTACCCCTCGAGCCTCATCTTCGTCTTCACCAACCTTTAGGAATCCAAATAAAAATAACTTTCAACCTAAATCCATCATGCCTTATAGTTGGTGTAAATTTTGTGAGGAACACCATGAAGAAAGTACTTGTGAGATAAAGAAGAGTTCCAGAGATAAAATCTTTTGTAAAAGGCCTGAAACTACTATTAATATCTTAGATTTTGTAGGGCCAAAGGATGTCATGATCATAAATACTAGGAGTAAATCCTATGCTCTGAAAGGTAAATATGATCCTCCTCGCACTTCTTCTATCCCAAGCTCATATTCACCAGATGTTACTGTTAAGGTTTCTAAATATCCTGACAATCAAGGAACTACTTTCCCTCTTCCCTCTTCCAAATACAACATTCTCAATCAATTGGATAATATTAAAGTTGATGCTACCCTCCTGGACATCGTTGTCGTCCCTGAGCAACAAAAGCATCTGAAACATTTAATGGAAGGAAAGGCTTCCATTGTAACCAACCTCTCTGAAGAGGTAGATAAAGAGGACTCAACTATAAATAAAGTAGGTGTACATAATTTTAGGCACCCTGTAAAAAATCCCCTGTTTTTTATTTATGTAAAGATTATGGAAAAAATGGCCCACTGTTGTCTCATTGATGACGGTTCAGGCCAAAAGTAATGTCGAAGATTATTATGGAAGAGATAGGCTTGTCTTGTACAAATGAAAATGTGAGAAGCATTCTCTCTTATAATAGTTTACAACAATCAACCATAGGTGAAATCAAGGTCGTGACCTTGGTTTTGTGCGTGCATTGTGAAATAAGAAAAACCCTTAATATTTAGGTAATAGATATGCCAGTTAGTAATTACTCAATCATATTAGGAAGAGATTGACAAGATTTGACAGGTGGATACCTCTCACTCGACGGGACACACTTATCTGTTCCTCAGAATGGTAAAAACATCATAGTCCTAAGGGAGGTAAGAATTTCACCTTATATAGAAAGTGTCCCATGTCCTAATGTGAATTATATCGAAGAGGACCTAGGAGTGTATTCCATATTTGCATATGAGGACAACACTACCTTTGAAAAAATCAACATAGAGGATGGGATGTGGCAGATGCACTTTGATGGTTCATGCTCTAATGAAGGAAATGGAGCTGGTATTATCTTGTATTCTCATGTGGGTAAAATTCATGACTTTTCCTATAGGTTAGAGTTTTCTTGCACAAACAACATCATTGAATTTCAAGCGTTACTTCTAGGCATTGAAAATGCCTATAATTTAGGTTGTGGTTAGCTTATAGTTTTTGGGGACTTTGAACTTGTTGTAAACCTTGTATGTAAGATATATTCTCCTAGAAACAAGTTAGTGAAACATTGCACCAAAAATGTTTGGGCACTTATCTCAAACTTGTTATATTTCAACATCACTCATGTTAAAAGGGAATTGAACTTAATGGTTGACATGTTAGCTATTTTTGGAGCCTCTCCTACATGAAAAATTATGCCACAAAGACCTGATTGTACCTTTAAATCTTTGTATCGTCCACATATCCCTGAAAATGTAGAGTCATGGAAGGTCTTCCCTAGTGATGATAGCATTTATGCTTTCATTCAAAATGAACCCTATAATCCTAAGGAAATTATATCAATGGAAGATAAAAAAAAAATTACAAAGGGCTTGGCTCCTCTAGAAAGTTTATTTTCATCAAGTGATGTAGGCAACAAATAAAAAAATAAAGAAGAGGATTCAAAAAGGAAAGTGTGTGAAACCATTTCCTTGAACATTGGGACACCTGATTGTCCAAAGAATGTTAAAATAGGCACCCAATATTTCGATGAAGAAAAATTGAAGTTCACAGAGTTGCTTAGTGAATTTCAAGATGTTTTTGCTTGGTCTTATGAGGATCTTCATGGTTTTCATCCTGCTCTTATACAACATTCCATTCCTATCAAGGAGGGCATAAAACTGGTTAGGAAAAAAAAAAGACCCATTAATATTACATTGGAAGAAACTATTCGAAAGGAGTTGGAAAAGCTCTTGAAGGCTGAGATAATTTTCCCTGTTAAGTATTTTGAGTGGGTTTCCAATTTGGTTCACGTTCAGAAAACGACTAGCCAGATCAGATTATGCGTTGTTTTTCATGCATTGAATAGGGCTAGTATAAAAGACCATTTTCCTCTCCCTAATATGAAAATGATTTTGTAGCAAGTTGCAGGGTCACAGATCAAGGTAAAAAAGACAGATGAATATAAAACCACTTTTATTACTCGTTGGGGTACTTTTTCTTATGAATGTATGACTTTTGTATTATCTAATGCAGGTGTCACTTTCCAAAGAGATATGCAAATCGATTTTGATGATTTGATCGAAAACATTATTCGTATTTATCTTGATGACTTAATTGTTTATTCAAAAAATCAATCAGATCATTTTAGTCATCTTAAAAAGGTTCTCATGCGATGCAGGAAATTTGGCATTTCTTTAAATCCTTTTACGTCTATTTTTGGCATTACCAAGGGAAAGATCCTTGGACACATTCTCTTTGATTTAGGAATAAGCATAGATCCCGAAAGGATTGTTGTTATCCTAAATATTCCTACTCCTACTTCCAAGAAAGAGGTTCAAGCCTTTATGGGTGTTATCAACTCTGTCTGTAGGTTTGTTCCTTATTATGATTTAATGGTAAAGCCAATTCACAATTTGCTTAAGCAAGATCATTAATTTTCTTGGACTAATGATGTCGAAAATGATTTCGTAAGAATCAAGAAGGAAATCAGTTCTGCACCGGTTTTGGTGAAGCCGTATTTTGAGAAAGAATTTACGATATATACTAATGCCACAGAGGAAGCAGTTTATGCTATCCTCGTGCAATGTGATTACCAAGTTAATGAAAAACCAATACCTTACATGAGTAAAATATTGTTAGATGATGAATTTAAATATTATTATATTGAAAATCATGCTTTCTCTCTTGTTAAGGTTGTTGAAAAAAATTTCCACTTTATCTTAGGTAAGCACACGCTGGTAAAACTCCCTTTACTTGTTGTTAGGTTTTTTCTCTCAAAGACTTATCTTGCACATTAGCTTGCCAAGATCCAGGAGCGTGATTTAACTATAATGAATTCTAACACCATCAAGGGACGTGACTTATCCCTTCACTTAGCTCAACATGTTGAAACAAGTGAAGAAATTGATGAACAATATAGCTCTTTATCAGCACTGGTTTACATTGACAATCAAATCCTTCTTGAGGCTAAACATCCTTGGTATAAAGATATAGTTTATTACTTGCAAAATCAAAGGTGTCCAGATAACTTAGATACCCATCAAAGAAGAAGGATATGTCTTGAATCTACTAGATACGTCATTATAGGCGACTTCTTGTTTAGAACATCTTCCGATGGTATGTTACTTCATTGTGTGAACAATGAGGAAACACATAAATTGTTACAAGAGACTCATGGATTTGAAAATTATGTTATTCGTGTAGGAGGTCACTTTTCTGTTAAAACCATCGCTTTTAAGATTATCAGGAAAGGGTGTTATTGGCCTTCAATCTTTTGTGATTCTTATAATTTTTAAAGATCTTGTGACAAGTGTCAGAAGTTTGCTGGAAAAGAATGCCTTTCATCCATGCCTTTACAACCCGTCCTCCTTGACTTTCCTTTTTCAAAATGGGGTTTGTATTTTATTGGTCCTATTAATCTTCCATCTTCAACAGGGAAAGTTTTTATCTTGACAACCATAGAATATTTTATGAAATAGACTGAAGTTTTCCCACTTAAGAATTCACAGGATGAACAGGTGATTTCTTTCTTTGAGACTAATATTTTTTCCAGATTTAGTCTTCCTTTGGAAATTATTACAGACAATGGTCCTGCTTTTATTTCTGCTAAGCTGACCCAATTTTTAGCTAAATTGGGGGTTAAACATTTTACCTCCTTGGCTTATTATCCCCAAGGAAATGGGCAGGCTGAGTCTACAAACAAGAATCTGGTAAGAATTATCAAGAGGCTCATTGAAGATAAGCCTCGTCAATGGTACACTCTCCTCACTTACGCCCTTTGGGAATATCGCACTACACTAAGGTGAGCACTGGTTGCACTCATTTCCATATTGTTTATGGTCAAGAAGCCATTCTGCCTATAGAGCTGGAACTTTCTTCTCTAAGGTTAATGCTACAGGTTGAAGAATTAAATTCTTCCGATGTTTCTAAAAGAATGAATGCAGTTTTGGCTTTAGAGGAGCAAAGGATGTTTTCCTTGGATAATATAAAGAGAATACATCAAACTATTAAAAAATATTTCAATAACAGTGTCAAACCTGTCAAATTTAAGGTTAATGAAAAGGTATTGATGTGGGATTCATCTCATGCTGATAGAGGAAGGCATTCAAAGTTCCAAAATTTATGGATGGGTCCATTTAAGATCACTTTTGTCCTAGGCACAAATTCCTATATCCTAAAGGACTTGCAAGAGCGATTGTTTTCCTATAGCACCAATGGTTCACACTTAAACACTATGTGGAACCAACTTGAAAGTTTAAATGTTGTATGGAATGATTATGTATTATAATTTTTTTATTTTCTTTGATTTTACATTGTTGCTTGTTTTATTTTCTTCGATTTGAAATTGTTATTATTTCATTACTGCTATTTCATTTTCGTTATTTCATTTCTGTTGTTTTATTTATGCTATTTACTTGTGTTATTGACTTCTTTTCTGTCAAAATAAAATATTGGATCAATTTTGCCACAATGACGCTATTCTGCAAAGTATTATTAATCAATAACAATCAGGTTACGTAGCTATCATGATGTTTCCCCTTGAAAGCATCATTGAAGTTGTTATCTGCTTCAACTGTTGTTATATAAGATAGTTGGTTTTATCACTTTTCTTCTTTCCTTTTCTTCCATCCACTCCAAGATTCAAAAGAGCATATCAAAAAAATTGTCTCCTTGAAGTCAAGAATTATTTTACTATGATTAATCAAATGATTATGCATACATGGATAAAACCCCTCATACTTAACACTTTCCATGAGTTATTCCCAAAATATCAGTCATATTTCCCTTAAAACTGATCACTTCCCCCTGTTGCATAATCATTATAATGTATATCTTCTTGATCTAATGGTTACATGCTCTGCAAAACTAGACAATCTGATTTCTTAATATGTTGGAAAGAAATTTCCCTATGGAGTCACCAGTTTGTTGACGATTAAAATCGCAACAATGAATTCTTCTCGCAAAGGATTGCTAAGCTCTATTATTTGTTTATGATAATAATATTTAACTAGTAGGTCGGACCCCCCTTGTAGAATAGAGGTGCAAAGATAGATGTGCTATGCTTATATGTTGTTTTTGTTATGATGTTTCCTACAAATTCCTATACAATTGATGATGCAGTCTTGGTTTCATTTGACATGACAAATGGTTTGTTGATGCATTGTTGCTAAATTTTGTCAATATTCACTCGCATTACAGGGCAGTTCTATGGATATAAGGATTATATTGTTTTACAGGTGCTATGTTATGTCATGATATAACATTGGTTAGTAATCTTGTACATGATTTTATGCAAAAGATAGTATGATGATATGGGAGCTAGCTCAAAACAAAAAGGGAAAGAAGTTATGGATAAGTCCCAAGGCCATGCTAAAAATATTACATATAAACTTTGAATATATATATATATATAAATTGTTAGAAGTGGTGGACCTAGCTGCTATACTATGCGATTTTGTTTAAAGGATTATATGGGAAGTGCATATGGTAACGTTAACATATGGTTATTATTGTGACATGTTTCGGGTGATGCACTATACAATGGATATGGATTGAATATATACAATAGATATGGCACTAAATTATGCAATGGTTATGGTTTGAATTTAATGGTTGATGTTATGTTAATGGGCTAGCTTGTACATGAAATTGAATAGGACCAGGTAAGGAAGCAACATCAATTTACTACACGTCACTCCAAACCACCCTCGAGCCCATCACCCTAGAATAGTGGCATTGTTGCTCTGTTGGTTGTAGAAACTCCGTGATTTCACGTTTCGAAGGGGAAAACTCGAGCCATCTCTTCAATGAAGCAATTTTTCATAGGTATGGCTCTTTGTTTTCCATCCATGATGGACACTTTGTATTATTAATCAAATGGTGGCTCAGGACTGCATGGGTTCTATGTTTTTTCTTTAGTTTCGACTAAGTATCAATGTTGTGTTATGGTATTCTCTATGATTACTGTGGAATGTTGACATGTTGAAGGAAATAAATGGATGTTGTTTCTTTGTCAAGTCTATCCATTGGTTATTGTTAAAAATGAATTCGGTCAGCTTGGGTTTTTATGATGATTCTCCGTGGAAAATGATAACAATGGTGCAACGAGCTCTGAGGTTATTGTTGTGGGGTTTTACCACCAGTCTGGGTATCATTTGTTGTCACCCATTTTTTGTCTCGATCGTTGTTGTGGTTTGTCCTCCAGGTTGCAATGAAAATTTTGACAGTGGTATTATTCTTGCTATGTTTGGATGAGCCTAAGCTATTTTTGTTATGGCTTGTCATTATCACCGAACGTTCCACAGTCTAGTCTTTGTGTTACCTAAAATGTCAAATGGAGGCTTGCGTATGTATCGAATGGCTACGGGTTGTGCTATGGCATTCTTTTCACAAGAGTTTTAAAACTCGCTCCTCTCATCTCTACTATAATGGTCGACTGTTGTGTTTGTGAGCCTTGGTGTCAATTGTTTTTCGAAGGTTATCGACCTCCTGGGTGTTGGGAAGAGACATGGTCTCTTTGTGTTTTCGAGGATTCTTCATTTTTTAAATCAACCCTTGTTTCCTCTCTGCAATAAAGTTTTAGAGGCATTTTTGTGTTCCTAGTTTGTGATCGAATTGCCTTGTTTCTACTTTGGCATTGTATTTATGGATCTGTCAAGATCTTGGGGTTATAATTGAAAGATTTTGGTGTTCCCAAAAGAGAACAACTCTCTGTTTTCCCAAGATTATACTTATTTACCTATGGTTGCTTCTCAGTGGTAAATTCTTTTAGGAGGTAAAAGATGACAAACTCTCTGTGTTTTCGAAGATTAAACACACTTTCATTACCTCTCCACAATAAATTTCTAAAGAACTCGACTTGGTTCTATTGAGCCCGACTTGCTTCTATTTTTCCTTGGGGACCTTTTGGTTTTGTAGAGACTTTGGTTTACCAGTTTAATGATTGTGTTAATTATAAAGGGCACATGCTCTTTCACTTCGAATACCATCTCTTGGTTGAGTCTTTGTATTTCCTCTATGTGATGAATTTGTTTGAACAAAAAAAAAATATGGGTTACCTATAGCCGAAGATCTTTCTTTTGGTCGATTATGGTCTTTCCATTCATTAGTATGTTGAATACTAACACGATCATGATTCCAATTGAGTTGTAAATGCATGCATGTGTATGATCGATTCATCAAATATGATCGTGGTCTTGTCAATTTTAAAAGAGAAACATGCATGTCGATATGGTTTTGTTCTCTTCATACATCATATGGCTCTGTTTTTTATCGAGTGTTTCTTTTGGAAGGAAGTCTATATATGTTTGATGAATGTGGATCTCAAGTTCAGAGATACATGTTTTTGGTTAAGCATTATTGCCGAATTAATATTGGTATCGATGATTATATGGTTGAAGACATGTGTGTATGATAGGTTCATCAAATATTCTCTTGATTATGTCCATATTTAAAAAGGACCCGTGGGTGATTAAATTGGGCCCAATTATTGTTTGATGATAGTTGATTGTTGGTGGTTAGCGCTGGGTCTATTATTATTTGATTCTATTCGGTTGCAAAAGATGAATATTGGATATAGATAATCGTAATAGTTGTGCGTATTATGTTTGTTTTAAAAAGAAGAGATCAACATTAGAGTATACTAGACAGTGGATTGAATGGATATGTTGTTATTGTGGAATTGGAAATGATTTGCATAGTCATTATATAGGATGCACAGATTGATATAAATTGAATAAATCTGGAAAATTTAATTGTTTTATTGAAGACAACAAGTAATTTGTATGAAATTAATGAACAATTAAAGGATCTTGGTCTTGGAAGTGGATAATTTTGGAATGCGATTGGAACAGAGTTATGATTGTTTTTTTATTTATTTAATTTATTTTATGAATAGAATCTGTATAATTCCCTCTCATTTTCTCATGTTTTCTCTCATTATAAATCCCCTCACAATCCCAAATTCATTTTTCACGCCTTGTTCACTATAATAAAATTAAAACTCTGTATGAGAGTGATAAAAAATGATACAGAGATAGATGGAAGTTGAAATATTTTGGTATTGCTTGCACAGTCAATTATTTAATGAATTGTCGAGCAGTACTCATGTTATTATTCCCTATCATAATATCATTTTTTCACTTATTACAATCCCTCCAGATATCCCATGAACCCTATTTCACCCCCTGCTCATTTGAAAATTATTAAATAATTTTATGGATTGGATTGCATGGGACTGATGTTAATTTATGAGATAAACTTTGTTTCATATAAAGAGAATGTCATGTATGGTATATTAAGAGTTAATTGCTAATAATTGTTGCATACATGATGATATTATTTAGGAGAGGAAGTCATGGAAGAAACAATACGGTCAGAGGTAACTAGAACATAGGGCTTAGAAGGCTCAGATTCTCAATTCATTTCAATGTCGATCCTTTGGAGTTGAACCAACTTTTTCAAGCTGGGTTTTTCAATTGGATTGGACAAGGGATAATTCAACCTAGAACAGAGAGGCCTCCCTTACAGCCCCAAAATGTTCCTGGTATCTGATCCAGGTGGATATCGATGGCCACCCACCTTTTCCAATTAGCCGAAATAGTTTTCTGGCAATTTTGGCAATTTACTATTTTTAGCAGTTTTTAACTTCTGGGGCCATTTTGAGGGCCTAAATGAATGTTTTTCTGGATTGATCTTCTCAATGATAGAAAAAGGCACCATTAATCCCCCAAAATGAATATCCTCTATTATACCTTTCCAACGGGCTATAATACGCCTAAAACAAAGATCGTATGCAAAAGTTACGACCCCGAGAAGTTGATGTACTAACTTACCCAAACGGGGCCCACATGACTTTTGGTGCTTCATCTCCTATGGTTAGGTTTTTGGATGTCTATGGATTTTGGAATTCCTGTTTATAGTAAAAAGGCCTTTAGAGCCTCATTGTAATCATCTTCTTGTGAATGCGAGTAGCTATCACATCTCTTCTCAGAGATAAGCTGCCACCATTCTAGCGAGTCTTTCACTCTGTATTTTTACAGTCTCTGTACATTTATTTCATTAATAGAAATTGTGTATTACTGTATATCCTTGTTTATGGTTGCATCTCTGATACAATTATGTTATATTATTGGAGATCTGCGATATCTCTGTGCATTTATTTATTATATCTCTGCTCTCATTTCATGCCGAAAATAATATAGATCAGTATCCCTGTGCCTTCCCATGTATCTTTGCAACTTAAAGTTCAAGAGAATGAAGGATGGTAGGATATTGTTCACCCAATAGTCTCCCATCATCGTGGCTCACCAAAATTTTCATTATCTACTCCCCCTCCACCTGTAAACCCAAATGCTCAAATTTCCCCTGCGCACTCACTTGTACAGTCCTCCCCTGCAAGAAAATGACTCAAAACCGAGGCTGACCATATGAATGAAAACGGTAAAGTTGTTTCTACTCCCTCCTCCCCTTTAAGTAACTCAGCCAAGTCAGTTTCCTCCCACATGCACTTGAGGGATGACTTCTCCCATGTCATTAGTGAGATCAAACCTCAAGGTTCCACCCAACCTAAGGCTAATTCAGGGAAGTCCAAAGGGGACAACAACAACAAAGGAAGAATTGCCTCTCAAAGTGGAAAATATGGATTTTGATTATGTGTTTATAATTTATTTATTGAGGACAGTGGACTGCAAAAATTTTTGGACAACAAACTATTTTATGGGATATTGTGGATATTTACATGTTTTGGATATAATTTGAAATATTTATGATATTTAAGTTTCAAATTATGGAAAGAATTATGGGAGCCACAAGGAGGCATGTGTTTAATTGGTTGTCTAATTATGTTTATTTTTGTTAATAAATAAAAGGGAGTCACAAGAGGTCCCACCTGATTAGTTATTATTTAATAAAATACCCTTAATTATTATTATTATTATTACTTTCCCTAAACTAAAATTAGTTAAGTTTTATTGAACTTAACTAAATGAGGTAGTTGAACTACTTGAACTAATTTGCATTGCATAAAATAAAAATGAGAAGGAAGAACAAGAGGAGAATAGAAGGAGAAAGCATACTAAGGTTTGCTCTTGAGTTTTATTGAGATAGTTCAGGTATCATTCATTTTTCAATTCATTAAAAGCCTAATTCTCTTTTATGACAGGAGGGTCCTATTGTAGACAAAAAGGTTCAAAGATGAACCATATCATTCATATGATTATTTCATAGGTGTTGATCTATCTTTGATAGTCTGTGTAGACTTGTTTTTTTATGAATTGAGTTTCATGAATGATAAAGGATATTGTGCAGAGTCAAGTGGGAAATAGTCTGTGGCAAGCTGATCCAAATTTTAAACCTCGGTTTTTACTTCTTGTTAGAGTCCTTTTGTGTGTTTTTCATCGGGGATATCTAAGTTTGACCTTGGTCCATGCCCCCACAAGGATTTTTGTAAAGAGAAAGATACTTTTGATTCTTGGAATGAAATAAAGCGATTGTTATTCTATCTCATTTTTTTTAATCTGTGACTCAGTACTTTTTCTTTTGATCTCCACCTTTACTTTCTGCAATATGTTAATGTTCATAAAATTATATAAAAATGTTATATTTTGCAACAATATTTTTATTTAAAAAATTATCCTAAGACCTTGTAATTAATACTTGTGGATTGGGAAATACATTTTGAGGCTATAGACATAGGGTAATATTCCCAACTATCTTTCCTTAGCCAAGAAAGATTAAAAAATGCTTGAGTAAGATAAATTCATATATTTTCCTCAACAATCTCTCCTTCCACTTTTTATCCCATTCACCCTTTTCTTGCAGAGTAGTTGTGTATTGTTGTTACATTTCATCTCTCTCATTTGTTTCTTTGGTCAATTCTCTAGTTGCTAAATCTGCCCGGATCTCGATTCTTGCATCATGCCTACCTACAAGATCTATAGTAACTGGATAGGCATCTGTGACAACATTATGTTCAGGTGACTCAGTGTTTTCATATGTTCTTATAGTTCTTGTGTCGAGAACTAAACTACATATGTCTGGATCTCTAACACTTTTTTCCCGTCTTATAACTCGACTAGGATTGGATTAGAAGCCTCTGCTTCCTCAAATGAACTCGTGGAAGATCCTTCCTCTAATATGTGTTATGGTGTTATTTTGGTTGGTTCCAAGAGATACTCCAATTTTGTTAATCGTGCATGTACTTGCTGATGTAGTTATTTTTTCTTGCGCGACACTTGTTCGACTGCTTCTTCTGTGACATCCTTGACCTGATAACTGACTTGATCAATGTCATCATATGTTAAAGTATAACTAACCTATAGTCTATGTTCTTTCCTCTTCTTTCATGGATATATTTTCGGTCCCTTACCCTTGTATTTCCTTTTCATTCCTACCACTGGGAATATTTCCTACATGTCTTTTGTATCTCTGCCCTAGTCATCACCCTATTCATCGACATCATTTTTCTGGTGTTTTTTATTTGTTTCATTAGTTGGAATCTTCCAATCTAGATCCCAATCGTGCATAATTAGTTGTATATCTTCTTCGATGATATTATACTTCATCTAGACCCATTCTTCTCTCTAGTTCCTCTTCGCATGTACATACATATGGTGTGGATCTTCCCTAAACCACGTAATGGGGGTATACACATCTACCAGTTGCTTTGAAATTTCTGATGTGTTCTTGATGCAATGTCTAATCCTTTCGTTGTATAGGAATAACTCAACATTGGTGTTGATATGTCTTCTTTTATTAGTTGTGTACCAGAAGTGTTGGTACTTAGTCTCTAAACATGGCTAACCTCGGAGTCCCAAGAACTGCATTTCCTCTAGTTCTTCCCATGCTGCGAATGCAATTAAAATTAGTAAGAATGGATAATGAAACTACATTCCCTTATCCTGTGCTTTTGTCTAGTTGAGGAGGAACCAATTCAATAACTAAGGCACCCAACTCATGAAATTCCCTTCGATGCACTTCTATGTCGCAACTACCACTCCTGTTGGTACTTAATCCTTTCTACACTTCCTCAGTAGCTTGGATGCTAATGTCCATGTTTCAATACTTATGGTTGGGTCTCATATGCTCGACACATCCAATCTGTGCACCCCCTGAACTCTATGAAATGTTTTCCTCATTCTCTCTATCAGATCCTTGTCAATTTTCTTGTCTGCGTACAATGAGTTTCGATATTTTCCTTGTGTTGGTACTCATGTGATCCTTGAAATCAAGTCTATATCTATCGAAATTGGCCTGTATAGCCATAAATTTCCTCCATGCACGTAAGTTAAGAGAAAATTGACACATGCATTTACCTCATTCCTCTAGACAAAATGAGGGATGTCAAATAGGTTCAGTATTCTTTCTTATTCTTGTCCTATTTCCCATATCTTTGGCACAACTATGCTCTGGTTCATTATTGGTTCTGTCCTCATCTCTAACTATTGGTGCGAAGCAATTTCATGGAACTTCACCATGTCCGTAATATCATGTTTTGCATATTTGAGTTACGACACCCTCCCTAGCATGTCTTCATCCACGATGACCCCTTATGGGATTTCGGGTGTCACCAAACCATAGTATGGAGTATTCTGTAGTGTTAATCGTGGGGCATCGTCTTTCCTTGGTGGGGTGTAGTGTGGGGGAAACCTCAGCTCTGACGATGACACTCCTAGATTCACCTCAACCTATGGTTCTACTAGTTGTTCTCTCGTTTGAACATTCTTTGGCATGGCCACTGCTTCTTTTGGTGGTGCCATTTTTGTAACCCAGTTATGAGTGACAATATACTTCATCTCTACAATGTTTTTCTCTACTTTATATTACTTGCATGTAACTCTAAGTGACAATAACCAATGCTTGTCAAAATTTTATGTCTTTTGTGCCCCTTCGCTAGCTGTCCATGTTCGTTCGCGCTTGAGTTAAGTGTCTATTATGCCAGTCATGCGATGAATGCTTAATTTATTATTTCTTTATTGAAATATCTTCTGTTGGATTTGTGCCTCTTATTTCCAATCTATCATGATTCTCAGCAGGGCCTTTTATTTATGACTATGCTTTTCCAGTACGCTTGGTCATTTATGGCTTTTAACTGTTGTTTATGTTCTTTAATGCTCATAACAATTTTTGTCCCACACATGAATTTTGCGTGCCCTTAACTATATCTACACTGTTTCCATTATCTGTGTGATACTCCTTTTTTTTGTGCGATACTTCTTCATGTTTATCTTTGTATTTTTTAGTTTTTCTCCTTTTTATTTGTTTTCTTCCTTTTTCTACTTTTTTGTTTGTTTTTTTGTATTTTATCTCCCTACTATTGTACAAATACTATGATACATTTATTCTCATGCAACTCATCCTAATGCATGTATGGTTGGCCATCTCTATAGATTTTCAACCAAAATCCATTTACCATGCCTCCTAGGGCTTCTCCATTCAAAGTTTCCAACTTTACAACACCTTCCTCCATTAAATGATGAATCATATAAGGTCCGAGACAATGCATTTGAAACTTTCCTGGATGTTTCATAAATTTATTGTCATAGAGTAATACTGTGTCTCCCACTTGGAATTTTTTTTCTTTAATATGCCTATCATGCCATGCCTTTTCCCTTGCCTTCTGAACTTGCTGATGGAATCTTGCAACAAACCGTTCTTCCTCAACTTATACTAACTGTGACAATCTGTCATCTATTGCATCAAAATCTGAAAGGTTAGTAATTATTACAATGCACGTGCTAGGTAGAATAAAATCCATCAGTATCCATGCTTCTTTCCCATAGACCAACCTAAAAGGTGTATTCCCTATCAACTTCTTTATTGTAGTCTTGTATGCCCAAAAAACTACAAGAACCCTTAATTCTCAATCATCTCTCCCTACGTTGCAGATCTCTATCAAGGAATTCTCCAAAATTTTATTGAAAGCTTTTATTGTCCCATTAGCATGAGGGTGATATGACATACTCTTTTGGTGATGAATTTGAAATTCCTCAGTAAATGTTGCAATTGTCTGATTGAGGAAGTGTGTTCCTTGATCACTGAGTAATATGCATGGGCATTTGAATCATGTGACTAGATTATCAAAGAGAAACCGTGAAAAATTATCCACGGTGCAATCTATGACTAGTGTTTATTTAGCCCATCTGGTCAAATACTTTGTCGCAATGATTATGTACATCACCCCTAATCTTCTAGATAATGGGTTGTTTGGCCCCACAAAGTCTATTTCCCATTTATAAAATGCTTGCAACATAACCTGAGGGTGTAAAGGAATTTCGCCCCTCCTGGATGTCTTTCCCACCCTTTGACATACATCACATTCCTAACAATATTCTTTAGCATATGAAGTGTGGGCCACCAGAGCCCTACGCAAAAAATATTATGCGCACTCGCTTTACCTATGTGGTGTCGTCCTGCAATTCCTTTGTGTTCTTTTGTGAGTATGTATCATATGCATTTCTTTCTCCAGCACACATCGTCTCAATATTCCATTTGCACCTAACTTGTATAATTTCCCTACAATGAGTTGATAATATGAAACTTTAACCACTAATTGCTTCTTCTTTGCAACTGTCATTTCTGACAGGGCCATCCCTGTACTTAGAAACTGTGTGATATCTATGAAGTAGTCATCCACCATCTTAAATGCAAATAATTGTGCATCCAACAAGCTATCAGCTAGATTCCCTGCATCTTCACCTGATATTATGCGCAATAAGTGATCAGGTTCTACATTCAACTTCCTTGGTTTCACAACAATGTCAAAATCGTATTCTTGAAACATCAGTAACCACCTGCATATTCTCCCCCCCCAAAATTGACTTGTTCACTAAGTATTTTAGTGAAGAATGGTCTCTATACATCTTAAAGTGAGAACATGATAAATAATGTCTCAACTTATGTAGCGCATATATCATTGCCAATCCTTCTCGTTATGTGGTAGTCTAATTCCTCTCTCCTATCGAAAACTTCCTACTTGTAAAAGAAATTGGATGATCTATGTCTCCTTCCCGTGGTTGAGATGACACATCTACATGAACATGGAATTCCTTGTTCCAATCCAAAAAGGTAAAAATTGGCACAGTCTGTAATGTCTCCATTTTGGGACATTATAACATTACAACATTTCAGAGTGTTATGCCTACCCGAGTAGCTAGATAGGGGTGACAGAGAGTTCTGGAATTATTGAGGAGTTTATTTGGGCCCGACTTGCATAGTTCATAATCAAGATCCATTTCGCACAACTGGGCTTTGGTTCCATTTCATTCTGACAATTTCTGTAATTTTGAGTTATTATGGGTCATATCTTAATTAAATTCACTAAGAAGGTCATAATGGGCATATTACTTGGAGAAAATTCTTACTATAATAGATCATCAAAATTGGGAGGAAGAGAATCATAGGATAAGATGATGAGAAGTGACTTTTAGTGGTCGAAGAAGCCATCAGGATGGATAAATCACTTTTTAGAGGTAAAATGGTTAATTGATTAATTAATTAAGTGATTTAATCAAGGAATAATAATATAAAGTAAAATTCACTTGGAGGAAAAAGGTCAACAATGAATTAGGGTTTCAGGAAGCTATAAAGGACGGGAAAATCAACCTAATTCTGTATGATATGTTATGATTTGATGTTGAGATATTTGCAGAGGAGGAAATCGACCCCCTTGTTGTTTTGTGGATTTCTGGAGGAAACCACCACCATTGATCGGTTTTGGTGTTGAGAGACACACCCTATTCTATCAGAGATACCATATAGGTATTTCACCATGCATTATAGTGTTCATTTCAGTGATTGCACCACTCAGCCAGTGAGGGCACAAGTGTTTGAGAGAGGGTATGTGCGGCCTCTTGTGACAGTTCTAATTTGGCCAATTCCATCTGACCCATTAGAGAGCTAGACAGGGAACACCTATTGAGCCATCTGTGGTTATTTTCCAATGGTGGAATCTTCTAGGAAGAGGAAAATAGTCATTTAGGGCCCATCTCCAGAGGAATCACATTTGGGGTTCTAGGGGACATTCTGGGACAGATATGAGGAATCCATTTTGACCCATTATAGACGATATCAAGATGATCATTTTGAGCTATACATTGTCAGATTCCATTGGTGGAATCACTAGGGCCCACTCATTGAGCCCAGGAGGTGCACAAACCCTCAGGGGGTGAGATCTGGAGCTTCAGAGGTTGGATCTTCAGTGTAACAGTCATCAGGATCAGTCTAGAGGCCAGTGTGCATCTTTTGAGACAATTTCCAAATCATTCTGAGGGTTATTTCCATTTGGGCGAGTTTTATGGATTCTACAATAGTTACCATATATATATATATATATATATATATATATATATCAGTGAGTGTGTTGTCCTTATTTTGCATGCATTGTCTTATACTACTAAAACATATAATAAACTGGAACACACATGCAAAAGTCACCAAGCATCATCACACAATAACTCAAACGCAGTCAGAAACCCCCAGAGTATCAGATTCAGTAGCCAAAATCGTAGTTCAGTAGTAGATATCTAGATCAATTGGATTAGGGATATTTCAGTGGTATCAGAGCTTTAGTCCTGCCAGCCTGTGACTAAAGTTGATGGATTCAACGGGTGATGCATAAGGCATAGAGGATGTGGGGAGATAGATATGAGAGGCCATAGGGCACTGGTAAGGCACCCATCGATCGAGAGGCATCCTTCATGTAGGTACTCAGCGATTTGATAGTCAGTAAGTAGAGCATGAAGAAGTCTTTGGCACAGTTGGCTAATAGATTAGCTATAGTGGACACCCCAAGCACACCAGCCCCACATGCAACACATGGGAACTCAGGGGCAGGAAGTATACCCCATACACCTACTCGCACATACACATCTTCGAGTAGGATTCCCATACCATGGTTCCCTAGTTTTTATAGGGCACCTCCAGCAACAACACAACAACCGTTAGCACAGAGGTCGCCCATTCAGGCAGAAGACATTGCAAAGTACATGAGGGAGTATGAAGCGTTGGGCCATGAATTACATCATGACATGACACTCATCGAGTACTATGGACTTAGGGGCATGAACCATCCTAGAGAACCTCATAGAGGAGGACAACAACAACAATAGGGTCATCACATAGATTTTATCCTGATAGTTGGTAAACGCACCATACCTTCTTTTGACGGATCATCCAAATGCACTGCCAGAGCTAGGGTACAAAAGTTATACATGTACTACAAGATTAATCAGATGATCAAGATAGAGGCTAGTGACTCTTGCGCATTTGAGGGAAAGTTGAATGGACATGATGATAGTTCATGTGCTTCATCTTCCCCATTAGGAAATGTTGAGGATTCAACACTTCAGCATAGTGGTGACACTTGTGAGGATTCATATGTGTTGGCACTTAGACATGATGAGATTAAGAGGTTGGATGAACTACCTATGGGTGTAGACATGGCTTCCAGGAAGTCATGTATGGAGGATGATGAGTGAGCCACATTTTTCATCTTCTCAGTCACCTTTCCTATCCATGACACATGAGGATATCAGTGACATTCCTGATATGGTAGAGGATCTTTGTGTGGGGATTGTACACAAGAGACATATGGATCTGCAGACCCAGGAGGAGAGGTATGGCTTGGAGATAGTTGAACTTAAATATACCTAACAGTATGAGGAGAGTGAGTCACCACTCTTGGAGATTCCATTGATGGATCAGGTTGTGGAGACCGACATCTTGTTGGGACAATTTCTCCCAAGATCGATCTACAGTGATGATGATACACTCCTTATTGGTTGGGATGATCATAGCACGTGTTTGAACACATCTGTATGGGATCCAGGCACAGATGATATTAGTAGGGTGAACGCACAAGAGGATACAACTGCCCATACAAGATACAACGTGATTCATATGGGGGTATCAGTTGGTGATGGTGTGCAGTGGTGTATAGGAGGACTTAGTAGCATAGTGGACAGTGGGCAGTTCAGTGCCTTATATTTTGAGGAGTTTGTTGTTGGGGATTCCATTATTGACACTAGCAGTGAGGGGCATGAGGTAGAACCTCAAGGGGACTGTGATCAAGAGTCATGACACCGGATGAGACAATTGAGAGTTAGTGAGGACATGATCATGGAAGCCACTCGATGAATTGATGATACACATGCATTGGTGGCAGGTTATTGTTGGAGGGCCTCGATGGCACATGATAGTTCAGATAGGGGACTTGCCATTGATGAATTCCATACACTCATGGAGAGAGTGACTGTGATGAGGGATGACTACCAGCATTTATTGATGGATAGATATTACCTATTGGAGAATGGCGAGATGTATCACAGGGCACTGAGGGAGCATGAGATTGAGGTGTACTGACTCACCCATGAGTTGCTGAGCACACGAGGATTCTTGGAAGGCACACAGACAACCCTTCAAGAATCAGAATCGAGATTAGATGAGCTCATTGAGGAGACTGGTTATAGATACACTATATCTATCTCGACAGAGAGTCATATATGTTCCTCAGTTACATTGCTAGAGGATATCTAGGTGTCGCAGGGGCCACCATTAATGGGTAGTTCTGAGACAATCAGTCATACACATACACATGAGGATTCCAAAGCCAGGGGTAGTTACAAGGACACTTTCATTTTTGTTCCAGGATTGGTTTATATCCACACAGAGGTTGATCCATAAGTACACCTTGGACATATGATGATGAGAGAGATGTACAGTGGGATTCATGGGGACACATTAGATGGAAGGGAGGAGACACACATAGTGGAGCATGGAGATTCCTCTCCCTTGCAGCAGCACATAGTTCTGGGATATCACCTTCATAGTAGCAACAACTATATGAGTGATGATGGAGGGAGAGTGATTGACCAACATTTTGAGGATTTATCTATTATTGTACCCGATAGTTGGAGTTTAGGCGATTATTCTTCATGGGTGCTAGTGGATGAGCTTTTGGTCCAATCTTGGAGATTGACCAAAGAATGTGATACTTTCCAGTCCTACAGTTGGGTGAAGATATTTATGATAGCCTTTCCCGACACTTTTATCATTGACAACAACACAAGGGAAGATAGATAGTGGTAGGGTACATGGAGAGTTGGTAGGCTGAGACCACCTGACAAGAGTGTCTCGATTGCATACAGCAGGATAGGGATGGATCATCAGGGGCAGACAATTGAGGTCCTAGGAGTGATGGAGAGTATCCTAGGCCATGGGACAAAGGATATCTTAGAGGTTTCTACATATTTAGACTCTCATTGGGATGAGGGTGGAGGGATTTTTACAGTTACCAATAGGGAACATCAACAGTTAGTGGGGATTGGAAGTGATGAGCTTCCAAATTTGACATGGGATCCTGGAGTTCATTGGATCAATAGTTTGTTTCATCTTATGAGGATCCATCCATGGAGGGTCCATTATGGATACTTTGAGCAGACAATCATGATCAGAGTATAGAAGCATCAGGATGATGGTTCCTGTCAGAGACTAGCATGGGATCCTGGGATTACAGGGATGGGCATTTCATTGACTGATGGAAACGAGAAGACATTTATAGGGGGGAGTCACTTTGATTTTCCATTGAGTTTCAGTATTGGGGAGAGAATGTCATTGGTTGGTGATTCGTTGAGGTATTGTAGTACCTCACTATGGAAGCAACATGTTCAGTCAGTGGGGGTCGTGTTCAATTTGGTATGGTCTGGTAGGATAGACCCATTTCGGGTTGAGGCCATGTGTTATTTGCAGGAGACTCATGGTTTTTATATGTTACATAACTATTCTACATAGGGCATTGCATTTCTAATTCTGATATGGGATCCAGGGATTGGAGTCCTTGGTAGTTTAGTGTTTGATGGAGTTGAGTTTCGAGTAGAGTGGTTGCCTGGGGAGTTGACCGAGATTCTTTGGCCATTGATAATTCTACACATCAAGAGCATGTGGGTGTTATGCATGGTGAGCACTTAGAGAGACCACATCTTGAGGGGAGTCTACCTTATGTCACATAGGTGGATATGTGACACCGATATCATACGTAGATGGATTTAGTTATTGCTTGAGGACAAGCAATATTCCAGCAGGGAGGACTGTAATGTCCCCATTTTGGGACACTCTAACATTACAACACTTCAAAGTGTTATGCCTACCCGAATAGCCAGAAAGGGGTGACAGAGAGTTCGGGAGATATTGAGGGGTTTATTTGGGCCCAACTTGCATCACTCATCATTAGGATCCATTTTGCATAGTTTGGCTTTGGTTTCATTGTGTTCCAACGATTTCCGTAATTTTGAGTTATTATGGGTCATATCTTATTTAAATTCAATAAGAAGGTCATAATGGGCATATTACTTGGAGAAACCCCTTAGTATAATATATCATCGGAATCAGGAGGAAGAGCATCATAGAATAAGATGATGAGAAGTGACTTTTAGTGGCTGAAGAAGCCATTAGGATGGATACATCACTTTTTAGAGGTAAAATGGTTAATTAATTAATTAATTAAGTGATTTAATCAAGCAATAATAAAATAAAGTAAAATTCACTTGGAGGGAAAACTTCAACAATGAATTAGGGTTTCAGGAAGCTAGAAAGGAAGGGTAAAGCAACCTAATTCAGTATGTTATGTTATGATTTGTTGTTGATATATTTGCAGCGGATGAAATTGACCCCCTTGTTGTTTTGTTGATTTCTAGAGGAAACCACCACCATTGATCGGTTCCGGTGTTGAGAGACACACCCTAGCCTATCAGATATACCATCCAGGTATTTCACCGTGCATTAAAGTGTTCATTTCAGTGATTGCGCAACTCAACCAATGAGGGCACAATTGTTTGAGAAAGGGTTTGTGCGGACGCTTGTGGCAGTTTGGATTTGGCCGATTCCTTCTGAACCATTAGAGAGATAGACAAGGCACACCTGTTGAGCCATCCTTCGTCAATTTCTTATGATGGAATCTTCCAGAAAGAGGAAAATAGTCATTTAGGGCCCAACTCCAGAGGAATCACATTTGGGGTTCCAGAGGACATTCCAGGACAGATATGAGGAATCCCTTCTGACCCATTATACAGGAGATCAGGATGATCATTTTGAGTTGTACATCGTCAGATTCCATCGATGGAATAACTAGAGAACACTCATTGATCCCAGGAGGTGTACAAACCCCCGGGGGTGAGATACCCAGCTTCAGACATTGGATATTCAATATGACAGTCATCAGGATCAACCTAGAGGATAGGGTGCATATTTTGAGACGGTTTCTAGATCATTCTGATGGGTATCACCATCAAGGCAAGTTTTCCAGATTCTACAAAAGTTACCATGAGCTGCCAGACTGCTTTTTATTGATTCATGTGTGCATGTGTAGACCAACACCCATTCTTCTGGTCATGGGTATTTCTTATCTATTATTTTGTGTTCTAGTGACGATCCATGATATCTAATTGATGATTATCATATCTTCTTCCAGTTATTATTGTATTTCCTTCTTTTCTAACATTATATATATATATATATCAGTGAGTCTATTTTCCTTATTTCACATGCATTGTATTATACTTATACAACATATAATAAACTAGAACACACATGCAAAAATCACAAAGCATCATGACACAGTGTAACACCCTGTTTCCCCTAGTTTGTAAAAATAACTGGACTAGCCAGAACTATGGAAAACTCATGAATGTGAATATGTGATGTGAATGGACCTTATGGAAAAGGTCAATGAATGTGAATAACATTATGAATTTATATTGCAGGACTTCTAAGAGGGGATGTGTAGAAAAAGATACCACGATGGCAGTGGAAGGCACCTAGAAAGGTGGCATTCACTTCCACCGAGAATTAATACTGTATTTGGACTTCACTGGCTCGGAGAACCAAAAGCGACTCCCTGGCCCTGAATTAAATGTCTCGCAGGCTAGCAGGTTGATGGCACCTTAGGAATTAATGAGGGATGGGGAGGTGAACCGCCCATCCGTAGAGCCCTCATGACTGACCAGTGCGAGGGAAATCGCGCCACACGCAACCTCGCAAGAGGATAAGGCGTGGGGTAGAAGCGATTGGGGGCAGACACGGGGGGAGGAAGAGAACTCTGGAAATATGCAGAGTGAGTGGTAGCAGAGAGGAAGGAGAGTAGCCTTCACTCCTGGTCACTGGCAAATAGAGACGCAGTCTCATAGCATCGTGGTTTCAGCTTAGGGGTGGCTAGTGGTAAATCCACTGGGAGTCACTGAGCCTACCGTTGGGTGGAAACGAGCACCCCTCTCAGCAGTTGCTTAACCCCTGGTGTTATTTCTGATAAGTGATTTTCCTCTAGAATCTTGAAATATATATGTTTATTCTGATAATTATGCCCATAAATTGTGAAACTGTGAATGATTTCATTGTAAGAATGTCTGTATGGTGTTTTCGATCAATACTGGTAGATGCATGTTTATAATGGAAAGACTATGTATGGCTTATGTCTTCATAAATCGCTATTTATATGCTTACTGACCTAATTCAGACTGCATGTCTGATTCGTGAGAGAAAGGTACCCTTATATGCCTCAGATAGTACCCCGGGTAAGAACCTCCCCATAGAGATACCCTCCATGAAAATCCCATCAAGAACTGGGAAAGAGAATGTGAAGGCATAAGGCCTTAGTAACCCTACACGAGAAGGAACAATCCTCTTGAAAACCCGAGATGGAAGCATAAGGATGAAGTATCAAATCGACGGATGAGATTCCGTCGGGAGATCTTTGGTCACTCATGACCGTTAGATCGGAAGAAGAAGATGGGGTGTTAAGTGACTTAACCCTGATAGGTATTAATCGACGAACGAGATTCCATTAGGAAACCTGTGGTCATGCACGATCATTAGATTGGTAGGAGTGAGTAAGGTGTTAAATGCCTTACCCCTTTTTTTTTTGTGTCTTCGTGGACAGCAAATAATTCGAGACCATAGATCTCCAATGTCCATGGGAGTATCTGGACCATTGATTTTTCCACGTCCAGGGAGTTGTGGAAGAATGCATGGGTAGGAACCAGTCTGAGTCGTCAGATCTCATCTGGAAAAACCTGACAGCCATTGGATTTGTCAGGAGTTACCCGAGGGTTAAAGACCCCAGTGTATAGGGGTGAGAACCTTGGAATAGCTCTGAGCCGTCCGAATGACGGAGGCCATGTGTCATAAGATTAACCATTTTGGTAAATCGAGAATCATGGAATCGGGAATCCTGATGACGAGAGTTCAGGATTTTTCATCGTGAAAACCCCGGAATAGATCTGAGCCGTCCGAATGACGAAGGCCACGTGTCGTAAGATTACACATTTTGAGAAATTGGGAATCGTAGAATCAGGAATCCTGATGATGAGGGCTCGGGATTTTCCGTGGTGAAAACACTGGGTTAGATCTGAACCGTCCGATTGACGGAGGTCACGTGTCATGAGATTACCCATTTCGAGGAATCGAGAATCGTGGGATCGGGAGTCCTGGTGACAAGAGATTAGGACTTTCCATGGTGGAAATCCCAAGACAGATCTGGACTGCCCGATTTACGGAGGTTACGTGTCGAGAGATTAACCGCATTGGGAAACCAGGGATTGAGAATTCAGAAGCCCCATGATCGAGAGTTCGGACTCTTGTGATGATAAACCCGATGAACAAACAAGATTCTTTCGGAGGATCTCAGGGTCTGTGATGACTGTTAGATGTGAGGAAGAGATGTTGGCTTTAAGCCAAGGCACGAATGCGCATTAAGGTAAGTAACGAGAAGATCTGGATGGCCAGAGTCCACCTGCATAGATCTACGGCTGAGGTTTCATTCCGGAGCCCCCTTGTTGTTTTGCCTTTAGTGGTGCG